>LOEQ01004188.1:93031-132405 GCA_001685075.1 Bramus lutescens | reverse complement strand
TTCGACCACGGCAGCGTCACACTCCCACGTCGCGCTGGCTCAGACCCGGATACCCCAGTTCTCTGTAATACCTTACCGCAGCTCCTCCAAAACCTACCAGGTCCTGTGTCGCTGCACCCACCCCGCCCCCCGAGCCCTTTCCTCTGAACCAGCCTTTCTCGATGGGTCCCCACACTCACCTTTACGAGGTGCGCGTTCTGCCTCTGTACCCTCGCTCAGTTCTCTTGAGCCAACTTGCCTCTGTCCTCACTCAGCTGCTTACAGATCCAAGTCTTCCTTAAACCGAAGCTTCCTAGTCTTGACTCAATTCTTGCTTATTTCTCCTTTCCTGTAGGACCCTGGGGAGGAAGGAAACTGCGGAGAGAGGTTCTAGGCAGGGCCAGAAGCCAGGGGAAAACTGTCACAGGAACACAGCATGAAGTCACATTAAGCCTGCATACCCCTGTCCTATTAGTCAATGCGGGGCCAGAATCTGAAGACAGAGCACTTGCGACAGGGGTCCTCATCTCCAGGACAAGGGTCTATCTCAACCTCCTGTGCCAGCCCAAAGCTTGTTGAGGCACCCTCGTTCTTTCTTAGATTCCATACAGGAAGTGTCTTCTTTAGAAACTCAGAATGTGTTGGTTGCATCTCCAAGTTCCCCGAAAATTGATGCTATGATAACTGTAACCCAAGCCACAGCGGGACATCGCAGAGTTCGTTTACTATGGAACTTCTTAAGTACTTCCCCTACCTTAAGCAGGTCCCACAACGCGTTTAAGGTGTGTTAAGTTTTGTACCTACTTGTCTTCCCCCTGCTCGCTCTCTGTTCTCTGGAAAATCAGAAGGAAATTATAAATCTGTGATTGGTCTGGAGAAAAATCAATTAAATAACTAAGAATAAAGTAAAATATGATATCATGAGTATTAAAAATATATAAATCTGCCAATTCTGGAAAGTGAAGTCTACCCAACAAGATGCCAGAGTCTTTGGCATCATGTATGCCTTCACCACACCGAAGGGTACCAGCAGTAAACAGCTCCAGTTCCTTCCAGAGTGTCACTTAAAAATTCACAGGGTTCCCTATGGAGTCCCAGGCAGGGGCACAGAACTCAGGGAAAATACTTAAGAGACTTTCTTGAGAACGTGAATTCAAGTTGCTGAGGTTCACTGACGGCCCTTGAATGGATCCTTTCAACTCTCTTGCTCCTATAAGTTTAAACCTGCCATATTCCAAAAAATGTTTTAATGTTTTCATGCAAGCCTGCCCACAACAGGGACGCAGAGACAACAGCTGGGGGTTCTTCTGTCCTTCCTGTTAGACTGGGACAGAGAGGGAGCTAACACAGAGTATACCACTATTGGGAAGAAACCTAGCAGAGAGTGATCTGGCCTTCTGCTTTGAGATCTCAGGCCCATGATCACTAAGGGTTTACTTTCCAATTGCAAAAACACAAACAAAAACAAAACCCAAACAAACAACAACAACAACACACCTAAGGTTGAGCTAGGCACCAGAATGCAATGTACAGACAACGAAACAAAACTAACCAGTCCCTAGACCAGAAATCCTCCAGCCAGCATACCAGTGCCTTGTCTCTGCTTCCCAGCAGTGGAGGAATGCCAGCCACACGCCCAAGTCATTGACCTATTACCTACCCATTAAAAATGGCAGGCTGTGGGATGGGCCCTCCTGGACTCTCTATGCTGAGCATGTTTTCTTCTGTGTGAGCAGACTCACACAGAAAGAAAGAAAATCCGGTCCTGGTTTAAAGTTGCATCAGAATGGAAGGAGACAAAAGCTGAATAGCGCAAGGCCCCAGGCAAGCATGTGGCTTTGCTAGTGGGATTCTAATTACAGTCCCTGTCCTAAGTACTTTACACGTATTAACCCAATCCTCTGGGCACTACTTGAAGGCCATTTTGGTAATGATCCCTCCTATTACAGGTGAAGAAGTGGAGGCCCAGGTTTACTAACCGACCTGGCTCATGTAATTAGTAAATGGCTGGCAGGACTTGAAGTTTAACCATTGTGTTACCTCTGTTCAAAATACAGCCTAGCAGCTATAGCTCCAGCGCTTATCTGAAGGTCAGATTCTTCTTTTTCCACCTGGGAAGGACAGCTCTCAGGTGAAGGCCCTGCCCTTTCCTAGGAGATAGAACTGGTATTTCCTTCCAACATTTCTTTCTTTGTAAACTTGGAGGGCACCTTGCCTGTTTCTAGTTGATGAAGTTTTTTTTTTTTTTTAATTTAGACACGGAGATACTTGAAAATGGCCACCATCCGTGGTCTTGCTAGCTGAGAAGCCTGACTTTATCACTCAGACAATGCCACACATCTGACTTCTTATCAGTGTTGATTCTCAAAGTCTTATTCACCTTGATATTTTTCAGTGGGAAGGGTCAAGTGGAACTTTATAATCTTCATAACTGGGGCAGAAAATCCCTTCCCCCATGGCCCCTGTGTTAACTTTCTATCATGGTAGCAAACACCTGAGATCAATCAGCTTCTTAAAAGACAAGGCTAATTTTGACTCGTGGGTGGGTCTGAGGTCACACTTCACAGTTTTGACTCTGTTACTTTGCATTTCTGGAGAGGCTGGACATATGAAACAAAACTGTTCACCTCATAGCCAAAGAGCCAAGGGCAGCAAGAACAGTCTGGGGCTCACTGTCCCCTTCAAGGACTAGACAGAATGGCTTGATGACCTCTCAATACATTGAGTGACTCTCAAAGATTCTGCCGCCTTCTCATAGGAAGGCGCTTGGAACCAAGGCTTTAAAGCATGAGACATTCTAGATCTCAGTTAAATCAGACACTAGAGGTTACACCTTTTAAAAACAATGGCCACTGGAAAGGTCACTTTATAGTTTTGGCATTTGAGGCACAAGGCTATAGAGCGAGTGTGTAGCAAAGCCAAGTCTAATTATTGGTCATCAAGGTCATTATTCTTCAAAAGGCACTGAAGCCGGCCCTTATCCCTGAAAAAGAAGACTTCAATCACGCTATACTCTCCCCTGTTCTGTTTATTCTTTCTCCCCCACAGTCTGATTTCCGTTTTCCATCCAGCCCGAAGTGTGGTTTCTCAGTTCCTGCTTCCCTTGAGGATGTGCACTGGGCTAGAGGATGGGTGGCTGTAGAACTGCAAGAGTGAGTCACGTGGTCCTCTGTTCCAAAGATGCAGGATGCATGACGGAGCATCAGCACAAGCCGTGGTCCTCTGTTGATTGCACAGATCTGAGCGCACCTACACTGTCCCAGCTGCTGTTGTGGTGCACGGATATAGGAGGAATACAACTGGCAAAGGCCAGCCTTAGGAAACTTTCATGGTAGTGAGTGGCCCAGTGGGAGCAGGGACAGACTCTGAACATAAATTCCACACAGAGGTAAGGCACGGGGAGAAGCAAGGTAGGAAAGTGAAGAGCATCTGGGGCAAAGGTCTGTGGAGAGAAGATGGAGGCTATCACCGAGGTCCTTGGGAGAAGGTGAGATTTGGACAGAGAGCAGGTTTGCCATGGTGCTGAGTGTGAATGAGTGTGAAAGCATCTAGCCTCCAGGTTCCGAGTCTCAGGGCTGGGTTACAGATTTACTTTTCAGAGGTAACGTATGAAAACAGGGAGGGTGAGGGGACGGGAATGAGGAAAGGGGAGCCTCGAGCTTGCAGAGATCCAAAAGAGGTTGCCGGGGAGAAGCAACGGTTAGTGTAGGGTGACTGAGGAAAAGCCAGGCTTGTCTAGTTCTAGTGACCAAAAGCTGAGCAGCATGGCTGGACCGCTCAGTGGAGAAAGAGACACAAGAGAGGAGAAGATGAACCAGATTCCAGAGGACCAAGGAGGACTGCAGTACAGACTACCCTCCTCGTCATTTTGAACATCAACAATGATGTGTTTTCAAATGAAGGAGCAAGCAGTCCTGATTTCAAATGTTTTATTAGTTTCTTATTACAGAAATGTCTGCTTATCAGAAAACAATATTCCAGTGTTTGGAATTGGAAAAAGTCTGTACTTTTGACATCATTTTCTTAAGAACAGCACTGAGAATTTTTAGGGTCTTTCTTTCTTCCTTTTCTTTTCCTTTTTTCTTTTTTTTTTGTTTGTACTTCCCAGTGAACAGAGAGCAGATACAGGGTAGACAGTGAAAGAAAAGCAAAGCACTTTGATTTACGAGGTCATATTAGGGAAAAGGATGAAAGAGGAACAGGGGTTTCAAAATGCATCCCCCCTGATGAGCCAGCCTGGCAAACGCATATCGACTAAACACTGGGTACCAGCTTTTGTGAAGATGTAAGGCAGATGCTGGAGGCAAGCAACCGCAGGGATGCACAGATGATTAAGACAGGAAGACACATGCAGCACATGGGGAGAGCAGAACAGGTTGCTGTGATGCTGGAGTGAATTAGCGTGAAAACAGCCAGCTTCCCAATTCCAATTCTTGGTCTGGGTTAGTGATGCACATTTCAAAGATGAAGTATGAAGAGAGCAATGGTGCATGAGCAGGAGGCAGGGCCACTTCTCCTCTGGCATGTCCCTGTTGGCTAATAGGTCCTTCATCATCTAAAAGGCATCTGGAGACACCCTTCCTTGCGTATGCCTGCATATATCTGGGCAAGTCCTGGGCAAACTAGAAAGTCTACTCCCCAGACCCTCGGCCAACTGGTCAATCAAGTGAGAGCTATTTGATCACTCCTAGTGTTTCTATCTTTTCCCAGGACCACCCAAGGCACCATTACAAGGTACCTTGCTATTAATCTGTTTTTCTCTTATTGAATTCTATTTTTGCTTTCTTGTCTGTGACAATGAATAATTAAAACACACTTCCAATTAATATTTTAATTTGTGTTTCATTTTAATGAAATCCACCTTTCCTTAATAGTTGTACCTCTTATCTTTTTTGGAAACTGTAGAATGATGACATTAGATTTCATTTTAAAGACCCTTGAGTACAGTGGTAAAACCATGGATGTATAAAACCCTGAGAGGCATCAGATTATAACACATAATAGAAACTTCAACAATATTAACTAAGTAAATATGAGAAAAGCAGGAAGAGTAAGAAATCCAAGCCCTACTACATTCATCTTTAAAGTAACATGAGATAAAATTTGAAGCAGTTATTTCAGGATGCTTCTAAACCTTCCCTCATGGTCTATGTTGGTTATTACATTACTAGAGCAAACTTTTCATTAGGAGAAGGAGGTGTTTCTGCATGAGAGGACCTGTGTTTGACTTCTTTCTCCGTCATCTTCACTTTCTTTATGGAGACATTTCTGTATACCCCGCCCTCAATACATGAGAAACAGCAAACTTCCTTCCTCACTCTGCCTCCTAGACTGATCGCCTATTTCTGTTTATAGCTCACCCAAGCCACTCCTGCCTGCACAGTTTCCTCCCAGACAACATCCCACTCAGTGCTGAGCTCAGAGTCCCTCACTGTGACTATGTGTCCAGTGCCTTCTATCCCAGTGCTGAGCCCTGAGTCCATCACTGTGGCTCTACACGAAACATCTTTGGGATTTCTCCTCTCCTCCTTCTATCGTCTTTTGATCTACCTTCTTGCTCTCTCTGGTTGATTACCTACAACAAACCTCAGTCTGGAAACGTTAATGGAAATTCCCACAAGATTCAGATAACCCAAATGTTAACCATTCACCATAGAAAGATTGGGAGCCCACTGCAGAACTTACCTAAGTTCTGGGAAGCCATTCACTTCTGGAACTCAAGGGAACAGGTGAGGCAAACAAACAGGTGATAAAAATATGAATGACCCTGAAAGGCTGAAGGACTTTCTTGTGATTTCTTGCGTACAATAGAAACCCAAATGGGAAAACAAATATGGGGTGAAAGGAAAAGACTGTGCTTGAGACTCTTGCACAGTCCAGGTAGAAGAGCTAAGAATTAGCATTTGTATGAAAGGAAAAAAGAAAAATTAAACAATTTGAGCAGTCTGTGATAGTTGATTGGACAAAGAACCTGGTAGAGAAGAGTCCAATGAAAGTTTAATTACTATTTATTAAATCTTGACATGATTGAACTTTGTGTAGACAATATATACTATTTATTAAAAATATATACTATTTATTCTAGGCAGTTACTATATGAATAAGTAATATTATTCCCATATTACAGACAAGATTGTTGAACTCTCCTGAGTTACAAGTCTTGCAAGTATTTGAAGAGGTGTTCAAATGTTCAAACATAGGTCTAGTTTCTACATTTGTTTCACTTTCAAAATTTGTGCTCATAAAGTTTGCAATATGCTAATGGGCATAGGTGTCCCAAATGGCGATGGAATTTGCCAGTAGGTAGTGAGGCTTCCTTTACCTCAGTCATGTTTTATGGAACATTGGAATTTACAGTTGGTGGTGGCAAATAAGCATTTAGATTTTTGAGGGCCTGCATAAGGCATTTAGTTATTTGCTATGAGTTGAATGTGTGTGTCTCTCCAAAACTGATTTGCTAGAATTTATGATCCAATGTGGCAGGCTTAAGAGCTAGAGCCTTTCAGAAATGGGTGGAGGCCTCTCAACAGGACCAGTAACCTTATAAGTAGACAAACTAGTCCAGAGTGAAGTCATCAGCAGGTTTGATATCTGCCCTGAAGATGTCATCTCTGTTTCTAGGATGGAATCTTTCATCTCTTTACTGAGTGATAACAGAGTGTTCATCTCTCTGTCCCTTCTGTCAGGCCAGGATATGGTGTTTCTTTTCTCTGAAGGACCCAGCCACAAGCTATCTTGGAGAGGTGAAGACGTCAACAGGAACTAGTTCCTTGGTTTCTTATTTTCTAATATCCAAAACTGAGGGCAGTAAATTTTTATTCTATAACATGGGCGGTGGTGGTGCACGCCTTTAATCCCATGTCCCTTTGGGACATGAATGCCTGTCATATGTGTAGCTCATCATTGCATTTGGAAGCAAACACATGATCTCACACATCTTCAGCTGGAGACCAATTGCTGTAGTCTGAAACACATGCTGAGTGTCACTCAAACCAAATTCAGATGAGGTTTTCGAAGATGCTGAAGGGAGTTCAAATTTGATATATATCCTAATGGCATGAATGTAGTTTGTGTATGAGAAAGACACAAGTTTGGCGAAATGGGGTGAAGCCTTTAAAAATATAGTGTGCAAACTTACAAAAAGGCTGGAGGGAATTATAATTTTTTTTGTTGTTATTCTGCCCCTCCCAGGGACATTGTTTATTCTGGTCAGAGAACTCAACACCAAGGAACTGTCTTGGAAACATACCAGATCTTCACTCTTGGACTTCCCAGTTTTGAGAATTGTGAAAAACAAATTTGTTCTTTACAAATGACCTTTTCGTGGGCATAGACTCTAAAAAAGTGGCATAGCTGTCCGGATGAAGAAAATATCTCTTGTTTAGAGTCAAGCATGACCATGGCAGAAATTCCACTAACAATAACACTTCCTGGGTAGTGGTGAAAGGGGAACCAAACTCAGAAGATGACGTTTGAAAAATGTCTTTAGTAGCACATGACATCAAACCGAAATGAGGGGCGCTGCTGTCTGTGGGAGAAAAACTTTCAATGGTATGCTTAGTTTTTCCTTGCTTCTAACCGTAATTGAGCTAGCATTATAGGGAAATATCTCCAGGTGACTGTCAGCTATGGTCACCTAGAGGCAGGAGACACATTTAAAGAAAAAGGTCAAATGTGTATGGAATGAAAATCAAGGCTCCCTGATGTATCACAGAACTTTTTTTTTTTTTATGAACAGTGTGTACTTGACTAAGTTCCAAAAAGGAATCTACTGCCTGGAATTCTCACGTGCTTGTGAAGGGGCAAAGCAAATCAGAGCAAACGAAAGTCCTTTATCAGAAAAAAAAAATCCAAGGCAGATTCCATTTCCTGTCAGCCCTGATAGAAATATGTTGAACAACAGAAGAGGATCCATTTAAAGCAGCAACAAAAGACTCATCTTTACCTTTCCTTAATCATATCTGTATCCCCCAATATGCAAGACATGTATTTCAACATGTTAACCAATTTATTCATCTTGCTTAATCTACAGAATAAAAAATTTTATTAAAATTACTTTTCCAACAGCAATAACAATAACAACAACAAAAAACTACTAAGAAAGCTCAAAATAACTTTGCAATGTGTGTTGTCTATAGGAAATAGCAAATCCAAAGTGTGTAGAGTTTCCTAAAGGCAGTCTTGATCTAGCTGCTATCCTAATCTGGGTGCAAAGACAGATTCAGATTGTGAGACAATTCTATCAAGCCAGAGGCATTGACTTCTTTCAGTATGTTGTCTTGGAAAGCAAAAAGCAAGATAGAATTGTTCTATATTTAAGAAAACTATACACAAAACCCCAATAAAATCCAAAATCTTGAGTTGTCATAAAGAAATTTCAAAGTTTTTACACTGGTGTATTTGCACATTAAAAATTTAAATATAGGCTATGGTTTGAATATATAATTGCATACAAATCCATTAAATTCCTTAGATGTGATAATGGATGTTGTGTTCATGGAATGTCTTTGTTCTTATAAAATGTGTGTTGATATTTTCAGGGGTTCCGTGATATCTATAAGTGACGTTTAAATAAAAAAAGAGAACTATCGTGAAAATGTGGCAAATGAAGAACTGACTTTCAAATATGGACAGAAAGAAAGAGCAAGAGACGGCCACAAAGCCAATGTGGTAGAATGAGCGACATGAAAATCAAATAAAATATAAATATATCTTTCAACATTCTGTAGGCTTATTATGTTTTTCCAAATATGGCTGAGGATAATACAGAAATTTGAGAGTCACTCAAAAGCTTGAAATGATTCTGTTCACAGGAAGATCATGGAAATGCAGAGTTTACCAACAAAATTAGCATGTCAAAGAAAGGCTGAATTAACATAAACATTTTAAAAAATAAATTTAAAACTTGAAAAACATCTTTAAAAAAAATTGCAAATTGTGTCCCTTGGACCCACTGTCTGATTGCCCACGTAAAATTTTACTGTAACTCAATCACACAATTCACATATTCATTTGTACCCTGTCCCCTAGGCCTTCTGACAGATTACAAACTGTGGTTGCTTCTTTCTGCATTGCTGGCATTAGTTCACATAAGCAAAACCAACTTTAGATTTTAGGCACATTCTTAGTAAGAGTGCAAAAGCACTTCACTGCCTTTTATTTTTGTTTCAGGAAGTCTAGTTATAGACAAATTTGGATTTTTGTGTTGGATGTTTTGTCCTTCTATCCTCCCTCCCTCCCTTCCTCTGTCCCTCCCTCCCTCTGTCCCTCTCTCACTCCCTCTCTCCCTCCTTCCCTCCCTTCCTCTGTCCCTCCCTCCTTCTGTCCCTCTCTCACTCCCTCTCTCCCTCCTTTTCTCCCTCTCTCCCTTCCCTTCCATATTTCTTCCTTCACATCTTTCATTTTTTCTTTTTTAAAGAGAGCATTTTGCTTGTCCAATAGAATTGTCAACTTAGATTCTGTTACAAAGCTCCATTAGTCAGTGAATTTTGAAATTCTGTCAAACATAATGCCATTTAAATTTTTCTTTGAGATGGAAGGATGATGATGATAGACTGACAGACTAACTGGAAGGTTTATGTTGTATTTCTATATACATATGGGTTAGACATATACCCATAGACTCCATTTGTAATTGCATACTATTCAGTTTTCATCTCAAAAGGAAGAAACTTTAACTCTCTTGACGTGATCTATCTTGTAGCCTGTATTCATTCTTGGTTGGTTGAGGCCTAACCCTTGCAATAGAAACTAATGTGAGCCGCATGATAATTAACTACCGTGTTGGGTAATAGGCCTGGATGGTGAGAGATGTGCACAGCTGGAATGCACAGCTGTGTAAGAGCCAGAGTTGGAAATTTTGTTCAAATCATAGGGACAAATTTGATAACCGTCATCTATCCTACAAATAAAACCAAGGACATGTGTGCTAGAAAAGACTACTGCAGGCGATTTTGTTGTTAGCTGGTGGATTTATACACAAATGTAAGTAATCGGATTGCCATCTAGATTTCAGCAGGTGGTATAAGGTAAGTCGTTCTTTGGCGCTATGATCCAAGTTTGTGTCCTGATAGGACAATATTTCTGAGCTTTAAGGCCTGCCCACCCTCCTCACACAATCAGCACACCTGAAAGGTGTGCTTTGGGGAGCTTGCGAGCTGGCCTTCTAGCCTTCTCCATGGTATGGTGTTTCAACCTACACCATGATTGCACATTTGACCGAAGTCAACTGTTTAGACAAAGGAGCTCAGATAGGCCAAATTCCTTTGTAAAATTGTTAAGAGAAAGCTCTTTGCAGTTTCCCAACTCCCAGTTGTCGAGAGCTAAATACTTCCTCAAACCAGCAGTAAGTACAAACAAAATAAATGATCATGATATTATTAAACAGCTTCAAATATGGGATTTATGGGACATAAAGCTTGGTTTTCCTCAAGTCTATAAGGATTTTGAGTTCTCTGTGCTTTTTATTTCCTGTGATGTAGGCAACCCAGGGGAGAATATTTCTGGGTAAGTGCCTACCTAGACTTCGTGTACTGTAAATGCTTGTGCTAGTTTAAGTATTTTACTTGGCCACAGGGGGTTGAGTGACATGGATTTGTACATTTAGAGACTATGGGGCCTTGGCTCTGCACAGCCTTGGGAAGTAAAGCTTGACCCTCAGTCCTCACTTGGTCATCTCAGAGAAGATAAGAAGTTGAACTCTCCCAAGGCTTCTAACCCTTACAGTGCTCTGGCATTGGGCAGTTTCCCAGAGAAACAGCCTCTTTCCTTTTTCCCTTTCCTGGGTACGTCTAAAGATGGTCAAATCATGCAGCCTGTCTCGGGTCCTGTGATTTTACATCATGTCAGCTCTGGAGGATGCTCTCAGTCTAACAGCAACATGATGATCTTGGTCATTGACCCTTGGAACACTCTGGGTCAGTGGATCAGGTGTTGGCAGGAGGATGCTCAGAAAGGTGGTGGGAATTTACCGTGGCTATCATAACGCATGGTGTCAGAGTCAAATGTGAGTATTTGAAGAATTGCGGCTTTGCAGGATGCTGTGCCCATTCAACTCTTAATTCTGACTCTTGCGTCCCTCTCACCTTTGCCCTTGGCATTATGTAAACATTCCGATAATTTCGGTAACCACTGTTGACTAATATGTAAGCAGCCCGGGCTAGACGCTTTTATGAGATTAGAAAACCCATAGAACTCAGTTTCTGTTCTCCAGGGATGTGTAATTTGGATTTTATAAGAGAAGAATTATGTACAACTCCCAGAAAGTAGAAGGAAAACGAAGAATAATAGGTCTCATAGCATGTGTCAAACACAGAGCTGAGTGCTGTGCTTACATGATTTAGTCCTTCCAACCACTCTCCAAGGCAATGTAGTTATTCACTCCACACTGGAGGAAATTATTGAATAACTTGCCCAAGGTCACAGCTTGCTAATGACAGAGCTGGAATTCAACCTGACTTCTGCCAGATGTCAAAGTCCTGTAGTTTCCCTGAGCCTTCTGGATCACTAAGCGCACACACGGGCTCACTGTGGTGGAAACTGAGCCCCCTGAAAATGCAGAAAATAGGGAAGCATGGAGTCTGTCCAAAGGCAGGGTCAGAGATGTGAGGAGTTGAGTTAGAACTTGATGAAGCAGTTGGATTGGGTTGGTGCAGACTGGCTGATTTTTAAGGAAGATGGGCTGGGTGGCAATGGCGTGGGTAATGGCGCACTGATTGGTTAATGCTGTGGAAAAGTCAAGGCACTCTGAGAGGTCAAGCAACATCGTGTGAAGCTGCAGACATGCTGGCCAGCATGCACAAAGCTCTGAAAGCTATATTTAGAACTGGGTTTCTTCGTTCTGCAGGAGAATTTGTTGCTTTTGCCATGTTCCCTGGGTGCCTGATCTTGGTTACTCCCTGGGATGGCTGAAAATTAAGATGTTGCAACTTTAGTAGATGAAAGTTGGGGTGTTAGACACGCTTGTTTCAGAGCAGAGCTTCACACATGCTCTTGAAAAAGAAATCGGAATCTTGTTACCATCGAGATTTTATTCGATGAATGTATTTAAAAAACCGAGAGATCTTACCTAAAAATTTATCTTCTGGTTTCTTTGGGGTGGGGGAGGGTAAGAAACTAATCAAATGTAATCAAGGCTGAGTCTCTAGTTCCCAGACCAACAATGCCTGTTAATGATGCTTGAAGGAAACATGGAGTAAAACCTTCCTTCATTCTCCAGTGACTTCACGATGGATGAGTGATGGGTATCCTCCCCACACTTTAGACTAGAAAACTGAGGCACGAGGCGGGGTAAAGGAACAAAAATTTCTTATTAAGGGACTTATTTTTAACAAACAAGGCTACAGGGCTATTTTGATCACTTTCTGCCACCTCCATTACCTTATTTCTTGTCCTTAGGCTTCTGAAAACCTCTCATTTCTGGTGTAGGAGGGTCATCTGTCTATGTGTTACTTTCATTGGTTAATAAAAAAACTGCCTTGGCCTTTTGATAGGCCAGCCCTTAGNATACAATTTGTGTGGTGTTATTTCGGGGTATAAGCTAGCCGTGCGGGAGCTGGGAGGGATGAAAAGCCTGCTCGCCTTATACTACAGATTTCTACCCAGCCCCCTTCTGCTTTTATGTCTTTGCCCCCTCCCCCCGCCCCGTGTGTGAGAAACTCTGTATGTTTCTTTAGGGTATTTTATGGGAACGTGAGTAGGAGTTTGTTTACAAGATTGTGTATGCATTGCTAGTTGATACACCACTGGAGAAACCATCTCTGCGCTTCCTATCAACTGTTAATCTGCTATAGGTGTGGATACTGATGAGATTCTGCTGCTACCATGACAGGGTGTTAATAGATGCAATCTCATGCAAATCTCATAGCTGCTGTAAGTTCAAGTGTGCAACAGCCATGCTGTGCCTGGAAGTCAATGATCCATACCACCCCCGACCACTTCCACTAACTCTTTTGTCCCCTCCCTGAGCCTCGGAGGGGATGTTATAGATGTCCCAATGGTGCAAGTCCCACTGTCATTTATTGACTAATTATAAGCTTCTGTAGTCACCACCGGCCACTGCTAAAAGAATCTTCTCTGAACAAAGCTGAGAGCCACATTCTGCGCGCCTAAATATAGCTATTTAGAAGGCGACTTGACAGGCACATCATAATTGGAACCAGGTGCTATGGGACACTTTCATCTACAATATTGTTTTTTTCATAGGTGTTTTCAGCTGCATCTGACCTGCTCTTTTGTGTGTGGTCAAAGTCAGCCTTTGAAATTGGCCCATGAATTCTTTGCTACTCTTTGCAAAGCAATGTGGGGGTTGATGTTCTTTCCTTGCTCCAAAAACAGGATCTAAAGGGAAACTAATTGTTCTAATATAAATGTATTTTAGAGGTGCCTCCATGAACGTCAATGAGGGAGAGACAAGAAACACTGTTTGCATATGTATATGTGTGTGTGTTCATGCATGTGTGTGTGACTGTGTGTGATAACATGAAAAACTTGTTGTTTAGGAAAGGCATTGACTCAAATCCTGGGTAATTATATATATACATATATAATACTATGCATAATATATATATACATGTGCATGTAATATATGTATATCCATGCATATTCATGACATACATATAATATTTATGTGAGCGTGAATGTTTATGTATATATGTATAAGATAACAGTGTTTCAGCTGAGTGCAGTAATCTTTCTACTCAGAAATCTGAGGCAGGAAGTTCACAAATTGGAGGCTTTTCTGGGTTATATAACAATTGCAAGGACCAACAAGTACGATTTAGTAAGGCTGTATCTCAATGACATTGGAAGCCTGGGAACATTCACAGTGGTACAGTGACTGCTTAGAAGACCCTAGATTCAATCATTAGCACTACAAATAACAAAAATAGCTATTGCTATTGGCAGGAATGTTATTACTAAACTATAGTCACACATGGCATCAATGCTACCAGTTGGTCAACACTTTACAGATTATAAAGTATTTCATTACCTGCTGTCTCATTGGGCCATCAGAGCAACTCTGATAATTACAAAAGATTTGACCTTCCTTGATTTCATATATGTAGAAATGGAAAATTAAAGATTTAAGTCCAAGGTCTGACACTATGAGACGGTGGACTTGGAGTAAGAACACACCTTTCTGGACTCCACTTTCTCTCTCACTTTTTCTGCATACACGAGCTGCAGTTTAGGCTGGGAGGTGTTGATAGGAGCTCTGGGGAAACAGTCAGAGTTAGTCTTGTGAACAATACATGGTACCAGTTGAGATCTGACTGGAGCATATTATACTGTTGCCAAATGTGGACCTCTGTTGGGGTCCCACGGCAGTGGGATGAACAATTGCCCTGCCTCTTCTGAAAGGCTTGAACAGTAAAAGTAGGGTTGTGTCTGGATGTGTGTGCTTAGACCTCCATGCTACAGCTCCTTAGAACGTGCCTCTAGAGCTGAATACACACAGGCCTTGATGACAACAGAAAGGTTCATAGCAGAAATGGTTGATGTCAGAAGGGAAACGGATTACAGCAGGAGGTGAGGCAGGCCAGGGCAAAGCAATCTAGACTCCTCAGACAAATGGAAAGATTCAAATATGGAAAAGACATAAACCAAAGACAACCCACTGAAAAAGGAATAAAAAGGCCTGATTAATTTCCAAATGGGTTTCAGCTTCACTCATACTCAAAATTAAAACAATAAAGCATTATTTTTAATATCCCTGGGAGGTTTCATAACACCTAATCCTGCAGATAATGGGGAAAGACAGGGTTCCCATTCCTATCAGCAGACCACACATGAAAGAGCTTGTCAGCAACATCTGTAATGCAAATACACTTTAACCTTGTTATTCGATTTTGGGGAGTTTTTATGATAGTTGTACTCACACAAATTCATGAAGATACTAGGAAAGGAAATTCTTTGCAATTTTCTATAGTAATTAAAAACCTGGAAACAATTTATGTGTCGATGATAGGGAAGATCAGACAAAGACTTTTAAGTTGTATATGAAAAAAATTAAATCACAAACCCTCTTCCACAACAATAATTAATAACACATTCTGTCAAGTGTGTTGCATACATAAGGAAATAATACCTAGCATATATTAATATGTACCAAATAATAGCAAAAGCTAAGCAGATGAAGTTTAGAAGTTGTAAGAGATTTTTTTTGCATAAAATAACAGATGATATAGGCATTCATGTATGTGAATGTGTGTCTATTCATTTGCCTCTATATGTCTCTTCACGTATGGAATTCCTGAAGGGATGGCTATGCAGTATGGTGAGGGAATTTTGGCTTTTTCACTTTACTGACTTAGAAATTGAAGTTTTTCAGTAGTGAAAATGCCAGTAGACAACTGAGGGTGTGGCTCTTGAGGTACTGTCTGCCTTTTCTTTGAGACAGTCTTTCACTGACCAAGTAGAATGTTTAGCCAGAAAGCCCCAGGGTTTGACCTGCCTCTGCTGTCTCACTGATGAAACTGTGTGTGCTGGCTACCATGCCCGATTTTGTTGTATTTAACATATAGGCTATGACGATTGAACTCAGGAAGTTCTTCCCTGACTGAACTGTCTCTTTAGACCCTAAAATGTTTAAATTAACTAATAAGCAAGTTAAATTAACCAAACAGCTCCATGCTAGGAAGTGCTATCAACATAAAATTCTAAAGACCAAGAATACGGGCAATATTGAGTTTAATCAACAAAAACAACCTGTTACTAGGAACTGCTATCAGCAACAAACTTTAAGAATCAACGGTCTTGGCAAATCCTTAGCAATAATAGTAGACACGTGTATGGCCTTTCCTCGTGCTAAGCAAGTTATATTCATGTTCCATACAATAAGTTATTTAATTCTGAAAGTAACTATGCTGGGCAATTACTATTTACACAAACACCTTTTTAGTTTTAGTGTTAGGCTCTGTGATTCAAAGGTCAAGTTTTTCTAAGACACAGAGCTGGTTATGTCAGTTTAGGTGAGGGTCAAGACCTCTGCGCTTGACCTCCATCCTACCTCATCTCTAAAAGGAAGGTAGAAGGCTGCAAAATCAGAGGGGGGATGAGAACTGATCTGGACACTTCAGCTCAGAGCCAGTGAATTGCCATCACAGCCTTGAATGTTCCTGTGCACACACTTGCCAGGCACAGCATATCTGGTGGTACCTGAATGGGATTGCCCTGAAAGGAAGAAAGGCAACAATTTTCCCCACATGATTTTGACTAACTTTGAGTGTGTTAGTCAAGAGTTATGGAGAGAGCTGGGGAGTGGTGGCGCATGTCTTTAATCCCAGCACTTGGGAGGCAAAGACAGGCAGATCTCTGTGAGTTCAAGGACAGCCTGGTCTAGAAGAGCTAGTTCCAGGACAGGCTCCGAAGCTACAGAGAAACCCTGCCTCAAAAACAAAGCAAAACAAAACATCAACAAAAAGAGTTATGGAGAGCTATATCATAGGAACTCAGTAAAACTTTAAATAAGATAAATACATTTTTGCTCATGCCAAAAATAAAATCTAGAAATATTGACAAGCATTTGGACTGCATGAAACCATGGACCAGTAATCCTTCCAACTCATTCCTTCTGTGTGGTCTTCATCTTCATGGTTGGGGCAACCATTGGAGCTCTGGGTAGAACATCCTCATTTCAAAGAGACCTGGGCAAAGAAAGGGGCAGGAGTGTTTGAATGCTTGATACTTAAGCATGCTTCTTTGAACTGCTTAAGCCTGGCGTGGTGGTACAAGCTGTTAGTCACAAAATGCAGAGGTGCAGAATCATGAGTTCAAGGCTCACTTAATTAAGCTACCTAATGAGGCCAGCTGGGTCACATGAAACCATCTTTAAAGACAATGAAAGCTGTTCCGTGGTCATCTCCATACCCCTTTAGGTATCACCATTCACTTACAGCAACGGGTACTGGCAAGTAAGGAAGTTGGGAAAATTGTCTTTAGATGCTCATTCGCCTGGGTAATGATTTAATGTTCCATTACGAAGGAAAATGAGGAACATGGGTTTTAGAATGTGCAAGGAGAGCTTCTCCAAAACCATTATCCAGTCCTGGAGGTGGTAAAGGAACGAGTTCTTATTCTACAGATGTGCAATGTTGAAGGTCATTTTAGCTGGAGCTTGGATCTAAATAGTTGACAAAAAGCATCTGAGGGCTGTGGGTGCCTAAGGGTCCAAGGCAGGTACTTAGATGCTCAGCAGGCATAAAGGACTCTCAGAAAGGATGGAAAAGCCCAGGAAATAATCACACTTGTCACTGTTTTTACAAGGGTCAGATGTGAATGCTGGCGATCTTGTTAGAGCCTGTGTACAAGCAGGCTTGTACATAATGATTTCTGCAAGGGCTGCTATCTTCTCACATTCACGAAGAAAGAATATTCTAGCACTCACCTTGTCCCTCCATGCGTAAACAGCTGAAGCTTCTGAAGCAATCAGTTTGCTTATTACCAGTTTTCTAACCTAGATTTTGAAAGAAATGAACTCCTTAACTCAGAGACGTGCCAGAGGGTGGCAAGGGAATAACAAAATGAAAAGTAACCAGAGTTTAAGGCTGAGTGAAAAAAGAAATAAATTTCCATCAAGCAGTTTTGGGTTTCCAAAGAGCAGATAGACTGTACTGGGTTCTAATTGGCACCCCCTTTAAGTCCTGCAGTGTTCTTACTGTCAGTTAAGTGGCAATCTGAGAAGGTGAGAAATTTTGTCTACCTTAGAAAATGTCAAGGAATATCCAGCAACTTGGACTTCAATAAAAGAAAATAGAGCCAACGACTAGCCCAGCTAAGACAGGGCCTCACAGTAGAAAACTCCAAGAAAGAATCAGGAGTTTGCATGTAACATGACTGAAAACAGGGGTTGGCTATTGGTCCATGGGACCAATGGGGTCAACCACCTGCTTGTGTCACCTGTTTGCACACAGGCTCTTTTTGTACAGATGGGCATGGAAGAGAGAGAGAGAGAGAGAGAGAGTCTCTCTCTCTCGTTAGGATTGGAAAGTAGAACCTGTGCATGCTAGGCAAACATTTATCATCGCTGAGCTATGCCCCAACCCCTCTTTACATTTTCACATGATTGAGATAGACTCAAAACAGAAAAGTTTCATGACTCAAAATAAGGAAGCAAAATTCCAATTTCAGTGTTTGTTAATGAAGTGTTACTGAAACACACAGCTTTGGTCACCGAGTTCTGCATAACTCATAGCTCTACTCAAAGTAGTTCCCACTGAAGCATGGGTTTCTTAAAGCCCCCAATACCTTCCCAGTTCTTTATAAAAATGTGTTGCCGAATTCTTATTTCATGTGCTTTATTAAAATCTAATTAAATAAAATGCCTTTTCCTAATGTTTAAAAATTTATGACGTCTAAAAGTATAATCTTTGAGTCTCCTTTTCCTCATTGTCCAATGCAAACAGCAGTGTGCTAACTTTTATTAAGAAGGATTACTGATGTAAAGCAACTATCATAAATCCTGGAGCACAATTCATCAGTGAATGGTAACTATTGTTTACTGTTTGTTGTCCAGACTGTGTTGTTTAACACTGGCCTTGCTGCCTCTGCCTCTCTTGAACCTCTCAAGTTTAAGGAAATGTCAGTCTGCTATTTTGACATAGCACTGAGAGTTTAACCCAGTCTATACTTACTTACCATATGATATTTTATCCAAGTTTCTTTGTCTCTGGTTCCTACTATGACTCATGATTTTCTTGAGAGGAGGGGCAATAGCACTGATATCTATATTTACAGCGTTTATCAGAGAGCAAACCATAGTGGTGTGAGGGTTTTAGAGAGCCCGTTGCTGTGTTCGAGAGTATTACATCCTAATACTTACTCTAAAACCAGATTCATTTTTGTACTCTATCATTAGGATTATTGACAAAGGCAAGCCTCCCCTTTAATAGGCAGTTTACCTTGGACTCTTAAGGGATACTGCTGAGCTAACCTTTCTCTCCAAAACCACATAAAAATCCTTTCTCTCCAGGGCCAAGAGGGTGAAGAAAGAAGTGAGTCTAGTGGAGTACCTCCAGATGGAAACCCACAACAACAGTGGACGAAAGTCTCCTTCAGTCCATGGGCCCTACTGATACAAGCATCACATAAGCGCTTCTCATAGGGCATGGCTCTGAGTCGTATGTAGAGCTGGTTGTTTCCACATGAAAACCAGAGGTGTCTTTAGTTATCTAAGCCTCAAAGTTCATGGGGAGTATTGGGAAGGTCTTCCTGTTCCTCAAAGCACATTGACATTTATCTTTTCAAATTCCAGATCCTACATAATGGGTGTGTGAAGACACATACACACACATACACACACACATGTTGTTAAAATATTCTGTATTACCATTGCTACACACACCACAGACACAAAAATTCTTGACTTAGGGACTCAGTGCAATGATTTAAAAGCAACGTGTGCTCAGTAGGAATCACAGTTCCCCTTTAAGCGTCGCTCTCTTCCTGAGCTAGCAGCATGTGGTGTGATACCCTGGGGATGCTGGGGGGGTGTCGGCAAGCCACAGTCCCCAATCAATCATGTAAACGTAAGGAAAAGTACTGACACTGTGTGCCGTGTGCTGTGTCACCAAGCTGGGATGTTTAGTATGTGGGTTGTGACACATCTCAACTTAAATTATTTGTATACTCTACAAAGGATTTATTGATATATAGCAGCAAGGGGTATACTTGGATATGTGTGTTCTCTAAATTCTTACCTTAGTTTTCAATTTAGTTAACAAAAACTTTTATGATATATTAAAAATGGAAAAAGAAAGTTCTTGTGTTTAATCCTTGCCCATTTTTATCAGCCCGTCCTTGCTGGGAATGCTACTATGGTGTAAGGGCTGCCCTCTGACTAGAACAGGTAGAGGTAAGAGCCATCGTTTTTCATAGAGATGATTCCATGTGGACTCCCTGTTTATAGAAGGAGTCAACAGAGGGCAGTAAGAAGGAGGGGGCTGGAAATTCACATCCGAAGTAAAGAATAAATTTAGGGAGACTCAGGAAAGGAATCCAATAACAAACGCTGTGTCAGTAGATGACTGAAGGTTAAAGGAGGTGCAGTAATCATGGGATAACCCAGGGAAGCACAGTTTTTGTAAAGGAGAGCACCAACAGCATGGGTGTGGGTCCCTATGTAGTGAGTTATGAGCATTACAGCTAGCACACCCTGGGGTGGCAGTCACCTCTCAGGGAAACTGGGCTAGAGGAAGAGAAGTAGAAAGGCAGATGCTCATATGTCATTTCTGTTTGACTTTTTTGGGGTATCATTGCAAATATGGCTGAAGCAGTCACATTAAGACCAGAGCGCCTACTCAGGACGGCCATCCACATTTCTGTTGTAGTCAAGGCTGTCTGTTATAGGAGGCGACCACTTGTTTGCTCCTGGTTGTCTAGACTCCTGAAATAACCACACAGAAACTATGTAATTTGAATCACTGCTTGGCCTAGTAGCTCTAACTTATTATTAGATAGCTCTTATATTTTCTGTTAGCCTAGTTCTCATATTTTATATTTTACCATGAGGTTTGTGGCCTACAGGCAAGATTCCAGCTAGCGGCTCATGTGTTTTTCCTCTGGTGGCTCCATGGCTTCTCCTGATTGCCTTCTTTCTCCCAGCATTCAGTTTAGTTTTTCCCACCTACCTCTGTTCTGCCCTGCTCTAGGCCCAAAGCAGTTTCTTTATTAATCAGTGGTAATCACAGCATACAGAGGGGAATCCCACGCCATCTCTCTGCCCAATATCATTCAGATTTTTCTGAAGTTCCCTAGTAGGTCACAGCTATGGATCTACCATGTTTTGTGCTAACATCTGCCACCTCTCTTACACCTTCATGTATGCTGCTTGTTTGCTGTCTTGGGGCACTCAGGAAACAATGAGGCACCCACCAACAACATGTGCCTTACTGCACAACAGTCACTTAATGCATCTGGAAGAGAAGGGAAGACTCTTTTCTTTATCAGAACAGATTTTGCCTGGTAGTGTTGTAAGCAAACTGTGGTCTGGGGGTAAACAAAGACCCCCACAGAATAGTATTTTCTCTTTAAAAGCTGAGAGTGATAGGGAGTGCCTTAGTCCAATCTGTCCTACTAGAGGAGGACGAGAAACCAAACAAGTGTATATATAAGGCAAAGGTCATAGGAGAACACAGGACAAACAGCTGTGAGTCAAAGAGGTTGCCATACTGGGGACCGAACCTTGGTCTTCATGCCCATTAGGCGAGCAAGCTCTCTGTCACAAAGTTATATCCCTAGCCCTCTTTTGCTTTTCTTCTAATGTACAGTCTAATAGAGTTGCCCAGGCTGGTCTTGAACTCGCTCATTAATCTAGGCAGGCTTTCAATTTATGATGCTCCTGCTTCAATGTCTCAAGTAGCTAAGATTATAGGATTTTGCAAGGAGACTGGACGCCCAAGTCTGATCTTACAACATTTTTGCTTCTCTTACACTTGCCACCTGTAGAACTGTGAGGGAGAAAAATGAGTCGTGTGAGTCCCCCAGTTTTATCCAGTCTTTCAGTGACAGCTACAGCAAATGAATGAGTTCTTAAACACAAGTTAAGGGCATACATGTCCTTAACAGGCGTGAGATGTAGCAAGGAACGCAATGTTCCCTTGACTCAAGATTCTTCAGTGACAGATTTCCATTGAAGTCACTATCCTCTCAGGCAGAAGGCAGTGATCCTTGAGAGGCTAGTGAGTTTGGAAGAAGAGAAATCCTTCCACAGTAGGACAGGCTCCCCTCTTCCTCAGACCTTTGCACTAGCACCCACCTCCCTGCAAAGTCCTCTCTGAAAAGAAAAGAACTTCCATCCCCTTGTGGAGGGCCCTGAGAGTTCCCACTGCATGATTTGGAGGACATCTGGCTCCTGGCTCCTCACTTTTAGCTTCAGGAATCTTATTTTTGATGTGTATGCAAATCACATCTATGATACAGCTTTATCAACATATATATACCTCAAATTTTTATCTTTCCCAATCTTAGTCACTCCTAAAGTAATGCAAGAGAAAGCAGCTTATTTATTGGCTCTCTCCAAACCCACAACAGGAACAAAAGGAGTTTTCCAAAGATAGGCAGAGTTGGCTTCTGTAGAGGAGGAAGCCAGCAGACAAGCATATATTAGAGTTACTAAGTGGAGTGACAGACAGTGATGTGGGATTCCCCTCTTTATGCTGTGAATATCATTGGCTAATAAAAGGACAGCTTTGGTCCTATAGCAGAGCTATTGGTGAACAGAGTTAGGTGGGGAAAACTAAACAGAATGCTGGGAAAAAGGTGGAGGAGCTAGAGAGAAGCCATGTAGCCCCACCAGAGACAGAGTCTGAACTTTAGCTGGTAAGCCACAGCCATGTGGCGATGCACAGATTAATGGAGATGGGTTAAATTAATAAGTAAGAGTTAGCCAATAAGCTACAGCTAATGGGCAAAGCAGTGATTTAACTAATACTGTTTCTGTGTGATTATTTTGGGGCTAACTGGGCTGGGAACCAACAAGCACCTCTCTCCACCAACAAGACAGCCTGCATGGTGGTTAGCAGTGTTCTGTCTTGACACAGAGGTCAAGGAAGATTAAGACTGAAAAAGTTCTTGTTGCACTTAGCAACTAGATGGAGATTGGTAACCTTGGCAACAATCTTGTCAAAGTTTTGTCAGTAGTGTGGGAAATGTCACAATGTGGGATGTTGAATAGAGACGGTAGTGTGGGTATCTCTTCTATCTTGGGGCAAAGGGGAGTAGTTTGGAGTGAAGATGTATTTGTAGGATAAGTTGTTTGTGTTAATGCAGAAGGTGTTGGGGATATGGAGGATTTATTATGAGGATCTATGGTAAACTGCATTCTCATGAAAAAAAAATGACCCCTTGTTCCCTCCATGTAAGGTGGCACACATCACATGCCCACCCTGCTGGCTTTAGGTCTGATGACTTGACATATCTTAGACAAGAGAATTTGATTGGAGCTGACAGACAGCATCAGCTCTCTTCTTCCCTTTTTTCCATTGCCTTCCTGAAATGAGAAAGCATGTGAAACAATAACCTGGATCTAGCTGCATTTGCCTCCTACCACTGATTCATAATGCGACCAAGAACTACACACTTATTATATTTATTTATTCATGTGTTTGCGTGTGCGTACACGTGTATGTGTGTGTGCATGTTCCTCATTGCACATCTGGAGGTCAGAGGTCAATTCTCTCATTCAGCCAAATGTGTCCAAGGGATCAAATTCAGGATGTCAGGATTGGCAGCAAGCACCTTTACCTCCTTGACCCATGGTACCGGTCCAGGAGTACATATTTAAATTTAAGATTTTGAAGTTTGCTGTTAAAGCCAACCTGATCAATACAGATCTCAAGTACATTTAGAGGAATGTACTTTCAAAAATGTACTTTCTTATGCTGAAGAAAGCTTAAAGGGAGGAATAACAGCAACGGCACAGATAATTATTCCCAGGGCAAAGCAAGTTCTGTCAACCAGGCGACATGATAAAGGTGTCAGAACCTTGACTAAAGTCATTCTGGTCTTTTCATTGACTTTTATTTAGTTGGATGCTGATTGGCTAGCCAGTCTCGCCCTTCAAGTAATTCATGGTTTCTTTTAACATTAGAATCAGCAGGTAACTTAGCTGCTGCAGAAGTTCCTTGTGAAGAGATGGAAAGAAGACAGGCCTGTGATTTCTTGCTTGCTGTCTTAGATGGAGTTTCCATTGCTGTGATCAAACACCCATGACCAAAAGCAACTTGGGGAGGAAATTGTTTATTTTTATCATGTAGTTTATAAGTCTGTCACTGAGGGAAACAATAGCGGGTACTCAAGGCAGGAACCTGGACGCAGAGACTGAAGCAGAAACCATAGAGGAGCACTGCTTACTGGCTTGCTCAACCTGTTTTCATATATGTCCCAGGACAACAAACTCAGGGGTGGCACCACCCACAGTGGGCTGGGTCCTCCCACATCAGTCATTAATTAAGAAAACGACCAACAGGCTTGCCTACATGTCAAGCTAATGGAGGTATTTTCTCACCTGTGTTTTCCTCTTAGCAAACTGTAACTTGTACCAAGCCTATATCCTTGCTAAAATGAAGTTTTCAATGTCATGGTTTATGTCTTGCATGTCTGATATTCTGAAAAGTTCAAACCATAACTGCAAGGCCTGCTTACTTACTGATGATTCATTTACATTGACATATCAATTTATAAGGGCATCCTGAGAAAAGGCTAAATGGAGATCCTGCAGCTTCAAAAAAGTTTTGCAAAAGTAGGGTTCAATGAAAAATTTTTGAGTATGCCTTCATTCATTCATCCATGAATTCATTTTTATAATATACACTTCCTGTTCATTACTCTAGTACTACTGAGAACACTTATGAAGCCACTAAATTGCTTGGTTACACAGTATTGGTGCCATTTGTGTTTTTACTTTCTGTATTTCCCACTCTTCTCTCTAGGATCAAATCTTCCCTGAAGCCACTGACTCTTTCTGCCTTTAAAAAGTGATGTCCAAGGGGAAAAGCTTGAAGGGCGAAGAAGAGGATCACTAAGATAGGTGAAAGTAGAGAGATTTTTTGTGTCTCTAGACCCAAAGAGATCTGTTTGCTATTTCCTGCTTTGGAGCTGTTCTTAAGGAAGGGCACACATGCTAAAGTTCAGAGTTCATGGGGGGGTATATCATGAACTTTCCTAGTCTTAGAAAGAGGTTCCTGGTCCTAGGAAGACTCCAGACCTCACCAGTCTATTAGTGGTAAGATGATAACCAACCTAAATGCAAGGGGATGGAAGGATTACTACAGGCTTGGACTCCAAGGCTGAGACAATGGTGATCACTGAATGTTAGAAGGCCATCTGATTGCTTTTTCTTTTTGTCCTATCTTCTGATAGTTCTTAACTATCCCCTACTCTAATGTTGTCCTAAATAAGAAGGGTCCCTGTTCATGCCAGTGGCTGAATATTTTGCCAGCCTGTCAGGATTAGTCAGAGGCATACAAAAGAAATGCTCTTTTTGTATAACATTTAGCTTGTGTGTTCCACCTTATACAATTCTTATTTCTTAGCATCCCTCTATTTTGATGTGATGAAGCTATTTTTTAGATTCTTCATCACCTTATGAAGTACCCAACCTCCATGGATTTATGGGTGTAAATGTGTCCTCTTTGTGAGGGGAGTATAACATTGTCACCTCTGGCATCAGACGAACTATGTGACTGACGCTGTCTTATTTGTAATGATATCTACTCAAGGATGACAGGCTCAGTTCAGAAGATCTATTAGTCTAATACCTCATGTGTATGTGGTTACACTCTAGAATTATCTGGAAAAGCTAACAGGACAAAACTGGGGCATGCTTTCTCTGCTCAAGGCCAAACGGGAAAGACAGAAGCAAAGCTGGAACATCATGAAACGTTAAGGTCAGCCAAAACAAATATTGACATCTGTCCAAAGGACAGGAGAGAACCCAAAACAAGGCCTACAACCAGAGATCAGAAGCTGAGAAGAAATCGGGTTGAGCTGGGAGAAGTGGGAAAACAAATTGCAGA
Organism: Bramus lutescens; assembly: GCA_001685075.1. Taxonomy (NCBI): domain Eukaryota; kingdom Metazoa; phylum Chordata; class Mammalia; order Rodentia; family Cricetidae; genus Bramus; species Bramus lutescens. Next base: position 106,912 of record LOEQ01004188.1, on the reverse strand, counting down.
GAGATGTGGAGAGCTTTCTGTGGAGGTTCTCAGTGCTTGGTGGGCATGTATGAATTCCAGTGTTTACAACTATACACCAACTTGTTATTTCATTTAGTTTATAGAACAAAAGGAAAAATTATCAAAGGTTTATGCAAAACACATGAGCAGAAATACTTATAGATTTCTTTCATTTGGCTCTTCTTCCCCTAAAAGCAGAGTAGAGATCAGATTTTTATGCTTAGCTAGTGGATCACCAAAATCAAATTCTAAGAATGCCAGCACTTGGATAAAAAGCATATATTTTTATCTTATAAACTTGATTAAGATAAAACCTTGCAAATAAATTAAAACATTACACACAAAAAATAACTGGACCCCAAGTTTACAAATTTCAAAAACTATTATACAGTTAGAATAGACATTAGCTGACATATCTGTTTCTCCCACTTTCCGGTGGATGTTGTGTATGTTATGAATAGAAAACATTGTGGGCTCAAAGATCCCAAAACAAGAAGCCCACAGTTGAGACAGCAAGCGCTGAGTATAAATATAAAGGCCACCTATTTTGAATGTAATCTCACCCAAAATGTCAGTGTTTTTATTCAAAGAAATAGCGAAAATATTAAAATTTATGTGGAAGCATGGGAAAACTTTGGATAGCCGAAATAACCCCAAGCAAAAAAAGGAATAATGATGCAACGAATGATGCTATATTTGTTTTCAAGTTAGACGACAGAGCTACAGAAACAAATAGAACGGTGCACCGGCACAAAACCAAACCTGTTCCCTCGCATCATCCCCTCCAAGCATAAGAGAATACCAACAAAGAGGGCTGTGGAAAGAATGTGGGAGGCAACCAGCATGGAGGAGGTCCAAGAAACGCTGTACTGGGGCACTCCATAGCCATGACCTTCATGAACCCACAACAGCTGTCATTACCTACACAGTGCCTGTGCAAGACTGAGCCAATAAACATTCAGCCATAGATATCAGAAAGGCTCACAGCATCCTGCCAAGGGAAGCTAAAGGTTGTGGAAGGCTACGGGGGGAGGGGGGATGGGGAGGAGGGAGAAAGTCATTTTCTTCAGTGATGTAGCAGCTACTTGAGTTTTATGCTCTGATGGGTAGCTTTGCTCCCATGCCCATGCAAGTGGCCTTGGTTAATCTCAGTGGGTCGCAAAGCAAAACAAACTCAAAGATGTGAAGGTGGCACAGAGACTTTGTTAGAGGATGGTGACAAGGCTTGGACCAGAAGACTAAGATAAGAGAGAGCAGAGGGATTGGTTTGACTAAAATGTATTACATACATGGATGAAATTAGCAGAGTAGATTTTTTTTGAAATAAATGAACATCTAAATCAGTGGACTAAAAGACTCAGACAGAATACCATGTGATTATAAACATCCAATCTTTGTCAAAGATGAAATATAATTTATACACCAGAGATAGCATCTTCAGCAACTGGTGCTGGGAAAATTGGGCATTTTCTACAGGTCAATGAAAAACAAAAAACAAACCAAGATCCTTACTCTTTATTGTTTGGATTTGTTGATATTTGCTATAATTTATGAGTTATGGAATTATATTGTAAGATCAATCATCTTAGAAAGAATTTGCCTCCAATTATTGAACATAAAGCAATCAGAAAATTAAAAGCTGAAAATGACTATTGAGCATATCCTTTGCATACATCTATTTGGTTACATGGAGAGGTTCCATATCCTTCTGAGGCCAAGTTCACACACACTTACCCCTTTCTCACCAGTGAGTCACGTTCCTATACAGTTTCCTTCCCCTGACTAGAGACAAAATTTGTAACTTTCTCTTAACCAAAAGTCGTTATTAACCAATGGGACGTTGCTTGCTTGGTTGATCTACCAGATCTAAGTTCTCACCTTTCCAGACTGGAGAGATTCTTCTGGATTTGAAAAGAGAAGTCTGCCATATTGTCATCTGTCTAAGCAGAAAACCATGGGGGGGGGGAGGAATTGTAAGTAGCATTTAAGAAGTATTTGTCTAGTAAAAAGACATCAGAAAGCTGAGACTGCCATTCACATAACCACAGGAACATTTATTCCATCAAAGAGGAGAAGCCTGAAAGTAAGTTCTTCCTCAGGTAAGCCTCCAAATAACAACAAAGAAAGCTGGCATGCTGATTTGTTGTGAGACCCGGAGCAGAGGCTCCAGCTAAGGTGTGCCCAGTCTTTCATGCCTCAGAATAAATGAGATAAAAACTTTATGTTGTTTTCAGGGATTAAGTGTGTAGCGTTCTTTCCAAATCATATACCCTTCTTAACATAATTTGATCTTCAAATTCACGTGCTAAAAGACTGAAATATTACAATGTGTGTGTATGTGTGTCCGCACACGTGCGTGCATGTACGTGTACACATGTCCTTGGGTCCTCAACCCTCACTGTCCCCTGGGTGCTCTCAATGCTCCAGTCAGGCAGAGCATCCATTGTTTTTCATCCCTGACATAATGTTTCAAGCCTCTGTTGGGACACCCTTCATCCTCTTCGTGTGTCTGAGGAGCCCTCCTTGTCTTTCAATCTTATTGAGAACAACTGCTCCAGTTGGGCATGGTGCTGCAGTCCAAAATCCCAGCACTCAAGAGGCTGAGGCAGGAGGATCAGGAATTCTAATCAGACTGGGATACATGAAACCCTGGGAGCAGGGTGTAGTATAGGAAAGAAAGGAACCACCATGGTTTGGTTAATTACCAACTTGGCAGAAATCTGGAATTGCTTGCAATCTGGGCCACCAGGCTTACCCATGGGGGGATTTTCTTGATTATGTTGAGGTGCCAAGACACTCCTTAAAACGCCCGTTCTTGCTATAAGAGAATACAGAGCACAGAGCATCAATATGTATTCATTGTTCTCAGCTTTCCTGATTGTGGATGTGATGTTCCAGCTGCCTTGACTTCACCACCATGAGGAACTGTGCGCTGAGGTAAATCCTTCTGCCTTAAGTTGCTTTTGTTAGAGTACTTTAGCCTGGCAATAAGAAAAGAAGGAAGGAAGGAAGGAAGGAAGGAAGGNGAGGGAGGGAGGGAACAAACAAACAACTTCTCTGGCTATTTTCTTTGAGCTGATTACCTGGAGCTGATTACTGTTTCCCTTTTTGTCAGCAAGGCTCTGAGAGAAGTCTTCTATCACAGTATTTAACTTCTCTAACTGAAGATTTATATAGCAGCTTATTTTCTGTCTTAGGACTGCTAAGAAAAGCAGGTATATCCCATTCATCTCCCATGACTAATAAAATACATAAACACATGAATCACCCAGTCTTAATAAGTTACAGCCCTTAATCACATCTAATGAACTTTCTTGATGTCTGAGAGTCCAGTTACTTTAGATCCTAACTTTGATGTAGAAGAGGCATAACAGAGAGGAGTTTGGATAGTATAAAAATCCACAAACCAATCTAGTTAATATTTGAAAGCAAACCAGACTTCTACGGGCCTAGTGAGATGGCTCAGCAATTGAGATTGTTCACTGTTCTTATGGAGGACCCAAGTGCAGTTCCCAACACCCACACTGGGAAGCTCAAAACTTCCTTGAACTCCAGCTTCTGGAGATCCAGCACCTACTTCTGGACTTCTTGGATGACTGTCTTCACATGCACATACCCTCATGCATGCATGTCATTACAAATAAAATAAGCCAATTTGAAACAAACGAAAAATATCACTGTTATCCAGAAGGCAACTCTCAACATTATGGACTATCAGATTTTTCAAAGTATTCAGCCAGTTTTACTGTAGAAATGAACCAGATAGACTATCGCAGAACAGTTTGGTTGTTGACAATAATTTAGATGATTTTCAATGCTCCCTCCACTGTTTGACCTTGGGATGCCATTTTAACGAATGAGTCTTTCCACCCTGTAAGAACACCATGGCTAGGAAAGAGAAAACCCAATGTCTGCCACTAGCAAATGACTCCCATATAGGCTATTTTATTATAGACCAAAGGCTTCAGAGGTAACTTTTTAAAAAAGAGATAGTTGGATTAAATTTATTTCTAGAATATTCTTTTTGGATGAACTCTTTTCAAACAAGTGTCATGAAACAGTTTATTTTTAGATTTAAGGTAAAAGAGCCGTACTGTACTTGGCTTTCTGCTAGATTTTTATATCCTCTGTCTTCTGGGATGAGAAGGCTATTAGTGTCGTTTTCCAAACATCTTTGATTCTGTAGAGAAGATTTTTAAGAATTCACTTTAGTCACAGGGGAAAAAAATAAGTCACTTCAAATGCCATATCAAATATCTAATATCCAGTGTAACACTGCATGGATATAATTTTTAAAAAGCCAAGTACTATTTGGATAATATTATAGAGACCATAATATTCTCTTTAATGTCAGTAAAGAATCTGAGAAATGTCTTGTATTTTCAGAGTCTTTCCCAACATATGCTTTTCAAAGCCAATTTTTATTAAATACTAAACATGTAATTTAATAATTAATTCTTCTTCCATAGAAACAAAAGAGAAATAGCATAAAATAACATTCATAAGACAGGTGTTGAGAATGCATTATTTCAATAAGGTCTACGCTGTTAATAAATATGAAAACATTTCTCACGTACAGGGACAATGGTGTGGAAACAATGGGTGCTAACTTTTGGCTCCCACACACGCACCATGCTATTTGCAGGAGGCTCTTAGATCTGCCAGGATAGGCTTTTCCTACTGCAGTGCATTTTCACTGCTGTTGTGAAAGGAAGAGCATATAGCTCTTGTCTAGGAAGTTTTAATTGTGAATTAATAAATAGGATGCCCATGTATGTTGTTGCTAGTCATTAATGCAAAGGTGAAGTTGTTCTTTCATGGCAGGTGGGTCAATTAGCATCTTTAAAGGGAGCCATCATTATGATAACAACAATAACAACAACAACAAAAAACTAACTTGGGCTTGCTGATGAATAATGATTTCACCTCAAAAAGCACTTTAAAAACATTCACTAATTAATATGACTCAGAAGGCTCAACCAAAAATATGCTCTCTGTTCTTAGACTTTTGAACAGAAGTATTCTGGGGGGAAAAGAAGGAACTGTCAACTGGAAAATTGTGTTTGTCCTTTGTCAGTTGGAATGCCACTTACAGTACAGATGTTTAAGAGTTGTTTGTACCAGAATGAAGATAACTTGTATTTTACTGTGGAAAGCAGATTTTTAAAATGCTTCTTAAAGCTTTATTTTATTAGGAACCTGGCTGGAATAGGCAATTTGAAAATCTCTTAAAAAAACACTGCCAGTGCTAGTTAAAGTAAGTACATCTTTGTTTTCAAGGGACGGAAAAAGACTGTGCTAGGAACAGTGAGACTGTAAATGGATGTGGTGGTCCTGAGAAAACAGTTTGTTTGTTTGTGTGTGTGTGTGTGTGTCTGTGTCTGTGTCTGTGTATGTGTGTGCCTGTGCATGTCTGTGTGTCTTTATGTCTACGTGTGTGTCTTTATGTCTGTGTGTGTATCTGTGTGGGTCTGGATCTGTGTGTGTCTATTTGTGTTTGTGTGTCTGTCTGTGTCTCTGTGTATCTTTTTGTGTGTATATGTATGTGTCTGTGTGTGTGCCTGTTTATGTCTGTGTGTCTGTCTATCTGTGTCTCTGTGTGTCTTTTGTGTGTCTCTGTGTGTGTCTGTGTGTGTCTCTCTCTGTATATGTTCTGTGGGGTGTATTTCCTGTCTTATACATATACAGTGTTTGGTGCACCACTGACTAGGAAGAAAATGGGCTCACAAAATCCAAAAACTCACAATGAGGCCAGTGTTTAAATCCCCGACTCTCAAATATCATCCGCTGGGTGAAAGAATGAGCTAATAAAATGGTAAGTTCACCTGCCTTAGCTCAGACTCCTAGAAGAAAACAGCGCTCCTTCTGACACACATAGTGTTCATGGCTTCCGGAAGTCAGATCGAGCAGGGTGAATGCAGCTATCATACTATTTCCTAATCTCTCTACCGTGGCCTAAATTCCCCAGGGTTTGGTTCATTCCCAGAAGGACGGTGGTTGGCATGGTCACTAGAGCTCCTCAGCATACATCACCTAAAGAGCTGTCTGTCGCTCACACCCACAGAGAAGAAAGTCCCACTTTCTAAGTGTCAACAGAGGTCCTGAGGGTCAGCATCTCATTGACCCCTGGCATCATAGCTATTCCACAACTGATCCCTTTAAGCCAAGGATAGAATTTTCTGGACTTGGATTTCCCATGAGCAGGGCAAATGATGTTCCGCAGTTTTACTCTATATAGATCATGAGGGAGGGAGCGCGTGGTTCTCCAACAGAAAGGTGTTCTGAGGAGCAAAAATTAACAGTAGTAAAAATGCTGCCAAGGTTACCAGATAATTATTATTTATCTATTTTGTCCATAATCTGGTAAATCAGAGGCCAACAGTAGCCAACAGACTAGCGGAAGAGAACTTCATCTCTATCTTGCCCAGAAGCAGGAAGAAACTAAAATGTTAATTTTTTCTTTTCCTTTTTTTTTCTCTTCTTTTCTCTTTCAGGATACACTTTCAGTTTCTTTATAGCCCTGAGTGTCCTGGAACTCCTCTGTAAACAAGGCTGGCCTTGAACTAATAGAGATCTGCCTGTCTCACCTCCTGAATGCTGGGATTAAAAGTGTGTGTCACCAAGCTCACCTTCCTTGGAAGGAAGGAAGGAAGGAAGGAAGGAAGGAAGGAAGGAAGCCTCCTTCTTTTCCCCCTCTCTACCTCCCTCCCTCTCCCCCCTCTCTCTTTCTTTCTTTCTTCCTTAAAGTTTTGGGTTTTTTCTCTTTTTTTTCTTTCTTAAAAATATACAATTGTTTTCTTCAAAGAGTGTCTTGGGTTGTTGTCCTTTCCTCCAGTATTTCCAAGTCTGTTTCACATTCTGTAAACATCAGTTGACTGAATACTGGAGGAACTCACAGCATAGCCCAGTTTAAGATCCTATAGGAAGACCAAAAAAAAAAAATAAATAAAGCTGGATCTGGCCCAAATCCAGGAACACAAAGGTACCTTTCCTCTCAGCATCTCTGTAGCCCCTTCAGAAAAGAGGGAGATGAAGCAGAAGGGAAAAGCATGGGACAATTGGAGGGACATCAAGAAAGCATTGTCCATTATTCAGATGCCCAGGAATTACTTTAACTGAGAACATAAGAAATTAGATAAAAAAAAAAAAGAATAAAAGAAGGGACGGCCACCGGGAGTTTGACCATGCTCCAGGAACTGTATGGACAACACAAATTGGACTTGGTTTTGTTTGTTGTTGGTTTCTTTTTGTGGGAGAGGCCACAAGGTACCTGGGAATACTGGGAAATGAGAGTGATAAGGGTGAGAGGGTGCATTATGTGAGATTTCCAAACAATCAATAAAAAATAATATGTTAAACGGGAAAAAAGAAATTAGATAATAGTCAAGGGGCAATCTAGGTGTGGTAGCTCAACACCAGCATCAGGCTGCATTGCGGAATATTATTTTAACTATGTAAAGGTGAATTGCATTTGTTTAACTAGGCAAAGAATCACTGCATTTGGTCATGTTGCATTTGTTTAACAATGTAAAGCTGTGTTGCTTTGCCTGCCAAGGCACCTGATTGGTCTAATAAAATACTGAACGGCCTATAGCTAGGCGGTAGAGGGACAGGTGGGCCTGGTGGGCAGAGAGAATAAGTAGGAGGAATCTAGGTACATGTGCATGTGAGAGAGAGAGAGAGGGGGAAGGGGAGGAGAAAGAATGAGAGAGAAAGAGACACCTGGGGTCACCCAGCCAGGCAGCTGCCAGCCAGGGAGACATGGAGTAGGACATACAGAAGGAAAGAAAGGCAAAAGGCAACACATCGATAAAGAGAACCAGATTAAATCAGGTGATAAGAACTAGCGGGACAAGTATAAGATAAGGCAGAGAATTCATAATTAACAGCATCTCTACGTCATGATTTAGGAGCTGGTTGGCGGTCCAGAAGAAAACCTGCTGCGGGAATGCAGTGGGAAGATTGTGAGTCCATGTCAGCCTGGACTCCATGAGGCCTTGTCTTAAAGGAAACAAAGAAATTAGCAAAGCCACAAGGGACCATGAGACTGCACGGAACCGGATGCGTGTGCTCTGGTAAAGTATCTAATACTCTGTTACATACTAAGTGATAATGAAAAAATTAGCTACATTTTTTTTAATTCCTGGAGGATTTTAAAGATGTATCTGAGAAAACTTCTCCATGGACCATCTTGTGAAAGTGATTGTGGACACATTTTTCTCATGATCTATTATTTTTTTTTCTGCAAAAAAATTACCTATTTCTTTTTGTCTGTGTGGGTGAGAGAGATGTCTCTCTCTGGGCTGAAATGTTTCTGCAATCACATGCGTTCAGTAAGTCCAGCTTATTTCTATTCATTTAGCCTAATAACCACTCATATTACTGTTTATAAATGTTGAAACCTTCAAATTTTATTTGGCTGGTATTGACCACAGTAACCCTGTCAGTCATCCTTCTACCTAACTCACTTCTTTATTTCTTTTCTGTTGCTGTCTGTCTTTTTCTATCACTTTTTGTCTCTGTCTCTCCTTTTCTCTTTCACATGACACTGGTGAGCATCCTTCAAAAAGAAACTTTGGCCTTCTGCATTCTCTGCAGAAGACCAGTGTTTCTACCTAACAGAAGGAACGAAACATCAAAATTAGTACCTGACTTCTAACTACATGTCTGATGTTTCCTAAGCTATGTGGCTTCCCCTTTCTTCTCCTCCTGCTCCATTATCTCCTCCATGTATTCAGACTTCTGGCCCTTGCTAATCTCATAACATTAATCACAAAATTCTTGTTGCCTTCAGACACAAGACCCATTCAAATCTTACAATATAGCAGCTGGCTGGGTATGCATCTTTATCTCCTCAGTGGAGAGGTCAGAGGCTTGCTTGGGGTCATGTATTTTAAGGACTGGAGTTAAGACTTCATTTTTACTTTAAGCAAAAAAAAAAAAAACAACAGCTGTATTGTGGGGATGATGGGCTTGCTGAAGAATAAGAGTGAACCTCTTGTCTCTTTTTTCCTCTTGTTATTTGAAGCATGGTCTTGCTATGTACGACCAGCTGGTCTGGACTCTATGTATAGACCAGGCATGCCTTGAATAAGCTTTCTGTGTCTGACTCTTTAATACTATAAATTTAGACCTATGCCACCATTTCTGGCCCTGCCTCTTCAAAGGCCCCAGTGAGCTGTTCTATATGCAACTATGTTCAGGTTTTTACTCAACTCACTTTTCTTCTATACATCATTGCTCTTTGAGGTACTAGCAGACAGAAAAATAATTGTGTGACCCTCAACAGACTCAAAAGAAAATTGGAAAAATAGGGGAACACTTTATCTGGAGAGGGAGGAGGGATGGAAAGACTATGGGAAAAGAAGAAAGGAAGGATAAAGATCACCAAGGATCATTGGAAGAACCATAGGAAAGTATATTATTTCATGTCTACTTAATATATATTATATATGTGTATGTGTATGCATATATCAATAATTTTGATGCAGTTATACCACGTGGGGTGATAATATTTTCCCCAAGAGCTATAGTTTATTTTAAGAGACCCCAGTGTCAGTCAAGGGTAACTTTCCTTTCAGCTGGTGATGAGAGGAATCTAAGAGACTCTTAAGACACTATAGAGAATTTCTATTGCCCTTTAGTGCCGTGGGACAATGGTTTTACCCTGTAAAGATTTGTTTCTTGTACTTGTTTAATAGAATGCTGATTGGACAGTAGTCAGGCAGGAAGTATAGGTGGGGTGACCAATCAGGAAGTAGAAGTGGGGCAACAAGAATTCTGGGAAGAGGGAAGCTCAGTCTCCAGCTGTGACCCAGCTGCAGAGGAAGCAAGATGTGACTGCCTCGTCAAAAAAGGTATCAAGCCACGCGGCCAACATAGTCAAGAATTATGGGCTAATATAAGTTATAAGAATTAGTTAATAAGAAGAGCCTGAGATACTGGGCCAATCCGCTTAAAATTGATGTAGACTTTTGTGTGATTCTTTGGGACTAAACAGATGTGGGACTTGGTGGGACAGAAACCTCTTTCAACACTTGGTTTCTTCCCAGAACTTGAAGTTAACAGATTATTGCTAAAGACACTACAAACTTTGGACATAGGACTTTGAGTGTTCAAGAGGGAATTGGCCTGCTTGGGTGCCCTTTCCCTGAGGATGGGCCATCTCAGTATCTGATGGTGCTATGCAAGTTTCCAAGGTGGAGAAGCAACTGGTATACCTGTCTCGCTGTGAATCCTATAAACCAAAACAATGACTGGAATGGCAACATATCCACAGTGGGCAATAGTGGCACTCAAATCTTTGGAGTAACTAGTAGTTATCTAACTGGACTTAAGACTCACTCAGAATAAGACTAACAAAAGATATTTCTGTTAGCTAAGATAATGGGTTTTTGAGAAGGTTGTGAAATTATTACTTTAGGATTTCTGAAGCAGGAGTGTGGGCACAGATTTGATAGTTAGTGAGTGATTCTACTGTCAGCTTGAGCTAATTGAATGAGTTTAATAGTTATTCACTACTAGGGGAGGTAAGAGAAGGAAGGGAAAGTGGAAGAAAGAAAGTAAAAACTGTTGAGTATAAGGTGTGTCCAGCCTACTGCATTGCGTTGTGTATGTTTGCATTCATTGTGTGTGATGGCTAATTCTCTCAACTTGATTGCATTTAGATGCACCTAGGAGGTTAACAAAGCACACTGCTGGAGTGTCTATAATTATCTTCCAAGACAGGATGTGATAGTGTCTAGGACCCCATTGAAATGAAGTAGAGAAAAGGAGAAAAGTCAGCTCAGTGTGGGCAACCCCATACTCTGTTTGCTGCTAGGGAAGAGATGTCTACTCCACAGACAGTCACACCACTATGATCTTTCACCCAGTCTAGTGGGGTTAAGCAGCCATTGTCTGAACCCTATGAAGCTGTGAGCTCAGATAAATCCTTCCTCCTTCCAGTTGGTTTAAGTCAGATGATACAATCACAGGTACAAAAATTAACTAAGAGATAATGCAAATAATGTAATTTGTGGGGGTATTGGTTATCTTGCTTCTAAATGGTATATTATCTTTCCGGCTACATTTTAGGGTATGGCTAAAAGAAGGAAACATGGAGGACCTTGAGTTGAGTAAAAAGGAATACTGATGTTTTGCAGTCTGGTGATAAAGAAATAGAACATGTAACTCTGCACTGTGGTGTGGTAAACATGATACATATGCTGCCTATGTGTGGGCTACATGAGTGTTCATGCTCAGTAGAGCCCACTCCATGTTCTTAGGCAGATGGCCTACTTAAACAAACAAACAAACAAACAAACAAACAAACAAAAAACCAGAAAAGAAACCTTGACAAATAGAATGAGAGGTTAAGGAGACTGCTCAATAAGTGCAAGTATGAGGGCTTAATTTGGAAGACTAGTAATCATATGAATTCTAGGTATGCTCACATTTGTGATCTTAATGTTTGGAAGCATGGACAGGAGAATTTGAGAGTTCAATGGCTGGTCAGCCTAGCCAAAATGGTGACTTCTGGGTTCAGTGAGAGACCTTGCCTGTCTCAAGGGAATAAGGCAGCAGCGAGTGATAAAACACACCCAATGTCCCCTTCTTGCCATTGTGTGCATACATATGGATGTGATCAACCACACACATGTGCATAAACTACACACACAGGCACACAAAATAATACAATGAAAAATAACATTGAATTGCTTTAATGAATGCTTAGGAATACTCTTTCATATTTGAGAGATGTTGATGCTAAACTTTGGTTTTCCAGGCAGTTAATTGAAAAGAAGTTCAACTATTGATCACTTTCTGACCTTGGCCTCTGGCTTCAGCTACTGTTAGATTTTTCCACTTTTCATTTAATACATTCCTAACTTGATGGTCTTACTGCAGGCTCCCAGAGAAAGCCAGTTCCCATAAAATCACATGTGAGGGCTGAGTTGATTTGTCTCCCAGAGCACACCTCTTCTGCCTAAGACATAATCAAACTAACATTTCAAGGTCGCCGTGGGGTAGGATTGGGGTTATTATCTGGGAATGGGAGTGCGGCTGTAAATTTGTCAGGCAAGGGCTGAAGCAAACATCTCAGTAACTGAAGTCACAGCTGCCTAGGAGGTTAATTTCAGTCTGTGTTTGCATTTAAGGCCCCAGTATCACCTTCAAGGGAAGACAAGAATAAATCCAGGAAACCTGGACTCCTGCAATTTCCACCCGGATAGATGATGTTATAGAGAATTTATTGAATTAGAAAGTTTTTTTTTGGTTAGGTTTTCAGCCTTTTATTTTTTCTTTCTTTTTTTTTATGTTCACTTGCAATCTAAACAACAGGAAGGAAGGTGTTTAAGTCTGAAAGAGGGTCAGTCCCTGGAATTCTTCCTATGAGCCTCAGGTAAACTTTATGTATCTGAGTTTATCATCCTGAAATTGCTTGGCCCTAGACAAAAATGATAGTGGAGACCATGTATCTCTTGATTAAGTTGTCAAATTCACAAGCTGATTGACCTGGTGATATGATTTCAATTATTGCTTTTGATGCTTCTGGAATTTGTGGCAGGAGATAAGGTGTCCTGCCTTAAGAGACAATTTCTATTGCTGAGGACAGAAGACAGACATCACTGCAAGTGTATGGACTCATATAAGCCAGTGTAGTTAGTCCTGCTTCGTCCCTGTGACTCACTTGAGTTCGTCTATATGTGGTCTTTGTGCCAGAGCTTTCACAATTAGCAGAGATGGATTGAACTCCAAACCCTCAAACCCTCTCCTCCTGGCCTCAGACACTGGGGTCGCTTTCCTGTGGCTCAGTTACTACTATTTCTGAGGAAATATCTTGAATACCTAGAACGATTGTAGAAAGAGCAGACGATCCTACCTGTTCAGAACTATGTTATGTTGATGGGAAGTGCAGACAGAAACTGGTCAGGTGGGTCAGGGACCCCAGCACAGTGGAACTCAGAATGCCCTTGCTGGAGGCCAGGAATGCCAGAAGAGAGTTTCATTTCTCTTGGTTTCTTATCTCTTGCCTGAAAGCTTTAAGACTAAAACCAAGACATCTTATGGTTGGGCCCACTGGACTGGCCCGCTTATCTCCTTCCTCCTCATACCTCACCCCACTTTCTGGCATAACTCCTTTAAAAAAGGCCCCCTGGTAGCCACTAAAAGGAACCTTGTCCACAGAGATTTACTCCTGCTCTACAGAAACTCTGCCTTCTCTCCTATGAATCTATAATAAACTTCTCCCTATAACCCAGCCTCTGTGGTTTGTAAATCCTATTCTTTGACTTCAAAAGACAAGACTCCAAAGACCACAATCTTAAGGATACATTGGGAGCTGTTAGGTTTTCCAATATCCCACTCACCCCAAATCTAAGACCACCTGAGGTGAGAGGAATGACCTTAATCAAATGGAACAACACCCCCTAAAATTCTGTGCCCATGCTACTCCCAGTGAGATACCCTTTGCCAATGGAATAAGGCAGAGAGAAAGAGGAGATACCCAATGTCCTCTTCTGGTCTTTGTATGCATGCAGATGGGTGTGGTCGGTTACACATACATGCATATACCACACATACGTGTGCACACTGAAGTCTTTCCCAATGTGGTAATGTTTAGTGGTGGAGCCTGGAGCTAGTCTCCCTCTTTCTATCAAATAAGGGCATGTGAATGAACTGAGATTGAAGAGGGTCTTTACCCAGGTCCAAACTGACTTCCACCTTGATAATGGAACTTTTTCTCTCTTTGTGCAAAAAGACACTTCCATGTGGCCAAATAAATGTCTTTCCCCCCCACTCTCTTTATTGGACTACATAAGAGCTGCCTAATAATCCTAAAATAATATTGAGAGAGAGAGAGAGAGAGAGAGAGAGAGAGAGAGAGAGAGAGAGAGA
>LOEQ01004188.1:63426-79360 GCA_001685075.1 Bramus lutescens | reverse complement strand
TTGGAAGAGCAGGCAATGCTCTTAACCACTGAGCCATCTCTCCAGCCCTTGCCTGTCTTTCTTTATCTAAAGTTAGGATCAAACAAAAACTTCCCCTTTCCGTATTAATATATCTATAGAGATTGCTGTTGTTCTGGTCTTCCTTCTACAGCTATTTCTAAGAAGGCTTAATTCACAGCAGACTTCCTGATATTCTGGTTTACAATTTTTCTACCCCCGTTCTGCCTAGGAATTATTTTACTTTACTGATTTTTCTTTTACTTTTTTCTTTTTTGGAGACAGCATCTCTTTCCATAGTCCTGGTTGTCTTGGAACTCACTATGTATGCCTGGATGGCCATGCACCAACAGAGTGCCTGTCTCTGTCTCCTAAGTGTTGGGATCAAAGGCATGCATCCCCATATCTAGACCACCTAGAAATCATAAATGAATGCTCTCTCTTGAATATCTATTCATCCTCAGCTTCTTGAATGCTCTTTAACAAGGGTTTATGAGTGTTCTCTTTTAAACCCGTTCTATTTCCCTGTTACATTTTAGTTTAAAAATTTCATTAGTTAATTGTGCAGCGTGGTCATGTATGCCTTACAAGAGGGTAGATAGAGGTCAAAGGACAACCTTTCTGGAGTTTCGTCTCCTCTTCCAGCTGTTGAGACAGGGTCTCCTTTGTTTTCATGGCCATACTACATACTCCAGGATAGCTGGCTCATGAGCTACCGGTTCCTTCTGACCCTAAGCTTTTTATGTCTGTTCTGGGGAGTGAATCCAGATTTCCAGGCTTGCATGGTAAGTGCTTTTACTCTGAGCCCTCTCCCTGGTCCTGAGTGATGTTTTTAATTAAAAACAATATCATCATACTTTGCTAGTAATTGGAGATCTACACAGTACTAGTAACGCTTAGAGTATAGCAAAGACTCAACAAAGGTTTGTTGAAATAATGAGTCCATGAGTAGACTAAAAGGTGAAGTATAAAGATTGGGTGAGACGTGAGTCCTGTTCATTTTGACCTCTTGATCTTTTGACTCTAAAATGCTCATTGCTCACTTCAGACGTGATCATTCTGTTTCACATCCACTGCCCAGATCCTTTATTCTGTCTTACACTTTATGTTGGTGTAAGGGGATTTGGGGAAAGTTTTGGCAATAGGATACAAGCTGTTCCAGTTTTAATATATAGCTTGGATGCCACTCTTCTGCTTAGCTGATGGTAGTTCAGCCAGTAGCTGGAATTCTGTATTTTCTCTTTCTAATATCTACCACCTGGCATGTGGCCCGACTTTTTCCCTACTTTAATGTAATTTCCTTTTGTTTTTCCTTGTTCCATGTTCCCATCTCAGGAGGACTCCGACCTTCGTTCTTGATGATCCCTGCTTCCTACATTTGATAACCAATTTTTCTTTTTACTCAGTATCCTTGTATTTCTTAAAGTGTAATGTAGGGATATAGAAATCTCCACTGCACACTTTTGTTTCTATTTTGATGGGTTTGCTTTGGACCCTCATGTATTTCTCAACATCTGCAGTCATTTATCAAAGACAAATATTTATATACCATTATTTAAGGTTAAATGGTTATAGAGCATCAGAAGCAATAAATCAGGGGATGGAGAACCTCCTGTCTGCCAGGTGTATTAGACACACTAGAATTGAAGCCTAATCCTCTGGTTTACTGACTGGAACACTTCACGCAAGTTTGTCTTAGCTTGCCCTCTAAAGCAAAGATAAAAGAATGTCACTTTATAAGGTGAGCTCTTTAGAAAACAGACACCATGACAGTCACATGTTAATATTCCCAGACGTTCCAATGTCCAGAAGGCAGGTATGAGATGAAATGAAGAAAATAAGACTTTTCAATGAGTTTTTTTTAAGTAATGCTATATTTAAAACGTATTTTGGAATACTGAGATAATTTCCATTCTAGCAGTGTTACAATGTTTTCTATGTAATAAAATTATAGAATAACTTTACTGTTCAAAGTTCCTGCTGACAGAAAAAGAGAACAGAAGAAAGAAAGAAAGAAAGAGAAAGAAAGAAAGAAAGAAAGAAAGAAAGAAAGAAAGAAAGAAAGAGGAAAAGATCAGAAAAGAAAGAAAACTGAAAACTAACAAACTGGTTCTTTGTTAGTTCCTACTACTTAAAAATGTTCCTGTTCATTTGATCTTTGAGATTTCTTCCTCACATAGTATGAATAGATAAAGATGAGATGTTTTTAATTTAAAAGACTCATGTAGCTTCCAGAAAATATGTCTAAAAATTGCTATCTTTTAATGAAATGACTGTTTTTAAGGCTATCGTACATGCAAGTCCTTTCATTTTATAAAGGTTAGCTCACTTTTAGGGGCACACAGGACAAGGAGGGCAGCTTTTCCTTTTCACTAAAAAAAGAACCACAACTGTGTGGTTGCAATAGCTACTTTTCTGATGTAATAAAATACCAAGACCAAAGCAACCAAGGAAGAAAGAGTTTATTTTAGCTAATAGTCCCAGAGGGACAAGAATCCATGATGGAAGAGTGGAGGCATGGTGGGCGGCATCAGACATTACCCATGGTGGCTGGAACAGCGAGCTGAGAGCTCATATCTTGAATAGCAAGTATGAAGGACTGGAAGTGGTGCGCATCTTTAAACTCTCGAAGCTTGCCTTTGGGAGCATTCTACCACCAGCAAGGCGACACCTCCTAAGTCTTCCCAAATACACCTACCGGCTGACTACCACGATGGTCTATGCCAAACGTCTGTGTATTATAATCCAAGGACAGTGCATGGATTATTAGGTTTTCACAGCTATCTTTAGGATGACTTTATCTGCTAGACCTTTTTGGTCTATTGCCTTTCTTTGGTCAGTGTTCACCCCCAGTGTTTCACACAATTTTGGAATTGAAGCTGTCCGCTAGATACTGTGGAAAGGCAGCACATTCAGCATCACGCTGTTAAAACAGAAAACCCCCTGGTCAGTGAGTGAAAACAGACTACATCTTTCACCCTGCACTAAAATACAATTCAAAACCGAAAATGTTGAAATCGCTAGAGGAAAACATAGGGAATATGCATAAAGATATATAAATATTGGCAACACTTTTTGGATGGGACTCCAATAGCACAAGAAATAGCCCAAAGAATTAAAACTGAAATGAAGGTTTCTACACAGCACAGGAAGCAATCAGCAGAACAAACAGACATCTTACACAATAAGAGAATATGATACACAATCAGAGAATTGATTATAGCGGTACTTCAGAAAGTGCTTTAATATCTGGGCTATATAAAGAACTGCAAAAATAAATATACAGAAGATCTAATCAACAAATGGGCTAATGAAATAAACATAGTTTTTTTAAGCAAGCAAAAAAAACAAACCATAATAGAACAAAATGAACAGAAAAAATCAAAGAAAAGGCTCTCTCTCGCTCTCTCTCACACACACATGAGAGAGAGAGAGAGAGAGAGAGAGAGATCCCACTAAGATACAAAATTGGAAGCCATAACATGTAAGCAAAAAAGACTTGTATAAGTTTAAAAACTCCAGATAAGCTAGGCAGTGGTGGTGCATGCTTTTAATCCTAGCACTTGAGAGGCAGTAACAGGTGGATCTCTGTGAGTTCGAGGCTAGCCTGGCCTATAGTGCGAGTGCCAGGACAGGTTCCAAAGCTATGCAGAGAAACCCTGTTTCAGGAAAACCAAGAAATAAAAAAAAGACTTTTAGACAATGGTGAAACTTGAACTATCTGAGGGGCCCCTGGCAGTAAGACCAGGATCTATCCCTGGTGCATGAGCTAGATTGTTGGAGCCCATTTCCTATGGTGGGATACCATGCTTAGCCTTAAACAAGGGGGAGGGGCTTGGTCCTGCCCCAACTTAATGTGCCAGACTTTGTTGACTCCCTTTGGGAACCCTTGCCTGTGCAGAGGGGTGGATAGGGAGTGAGTTGAGGGTGGGAGGAGGCAAGGAGGAGTGGGAGGAGGCCTGGGAGGAGGTGAGGAGGAGGAGGGCTGGGAGGGCCTGGGAGGAGGTGAGGAGGAGTGGGAGGAGGGCTGGGAGGAGGCAAGGAGGAGCGGGAGGAGGGCTGGGAGGAGGCGAGGAGGAGCAGGAGGAGGGCTGGGAGAAGGCGAGGAGGAGTGGGAGGAGGGCTGGGAGGCCCGACCCTCCTCCACTCCTCCTCACCCTCCTCCCGACCCTCCTCCCAAGGAGGAGTGGGAGGAGGGCTGGGAGGAGGCGAGGAGGAGCAGGAGGGGAGGAGGGGAAGAGAACTGGGAGGAGGGCTGGGAGGGAGAACTGCAGATGTAATATAAAATGAAATTTAAAAAAAAATTTAAAACTTCATATGATTTTCAAAATAAGAAGCACAGTAAGTACTTTTAGAAGGCTTTCACACCCTTAGCCATCAGAGAAATTAAAATTAAAACTTATTTGTATTCCATTCACTCCATTCTGTATGGCTATCATCAAGAAAAGAGATACTAACAACATTTGGCAAAGATATGGCAATGAGAAACCATTATTCACTGCTGGTGGGAGTATAATCTAGTATAGTCATTATGGGAATGGAAATGGAGGTTTGTCAGGAAATTAAAAATAGAATTATTCATTTATAACACCCCTGAGATGAATCCAAGGACTCTAAGTCCTACCACAGAGATACCCACACGTCCATACTCATGGCTCTATTATTCACAATAGCAAGGAAATACAACTGTGTAAACGGCCACCAACGGATCCACGAATAGATGATAAAAATGTGGTGTAGACAATGAAATGTTATTCCATGTGTAAAGAAAAATGACGTAATGAAATTCGTAGATGAATGAAATGGAATTAGCAAGAATTATATTAAGGGAATTCACTGAGACGCAGAAAGAAAATTGTTGCTCATTGTAAAGAGCCTGCTTTACAATGTGTAAATTTGCACGCGTAAATGTGAGTGTAGGTGATAATATGAGAAAAGACAGAATGGAGGGGAATAGAGTCATTGAGGTGGGAATTGATGACAGGCGACAAGAGCAAGGACGGATCTCTGGGTGAAAGGGCACCAGGTAAGGCCGTAGGGATGGAAGAGAAGGGGTGAGGCAGAGAGTCAACAAAACAACTTTTGCTCAGAAAAGATTTAAACCAAAGGCTGTGTATGCCAATTAAACTTTTTCTTTGTATATTTAAAAACAGCATCAACCTGATTAGGGCACGAGTAAGAAATAAATAAAAAAATCTACACTGTTGACCATAGCTTTTCATAGTCCTGTGATTCAAAATGAGAAACTTACTAAATCATTTGAAAATTTATGTTCTTGTCATTATTAAGGAATGATGGGAGTGGAC
Organism: Bramus lutescens; assembly: GCA_001685075.1. Lineage (NCBI taxonomy): Eukaryota > Metazoa > Chordata > Mammalia > Rodentia > Cricetidae > Bramus > Bramus lutescens. The sequence goes on along the minus strand of LOEQ01004188.1, from coordinate 74,057 downwards.
CGAGGAAGAGCTGATGGAGCCAGCTATCTGAAAGGGGAATCTCATGTGCTCCCCCTCCCTGAGGCAGCTGAATGAAAGTTACAGTGGATTAGCTCTCTTTACTGCAACAGGTGAGAGTGTCCTGTTCAACACAGTTGCTGAGAACACGTCATCAGTAAAAACATAGCAGAGTCAGAGGGAGTATAGCCAACCAGAGCCAAAAAAGTTCAGAGTATGGTTTTTTCCCCCCTCACAAAGTAATTTCTGGTAACACTAAATTTTGTTTGCCTCTTAGTGCTGCGGCACAATTAACGTGTCTCCCATTCACCTGTGGCTACTTGTTTTGAGGGTGCTAGCTTTAGTTAGGACCACCTAAAGGACCCAAAATATTTGACAGCGAGGGTAAAATCCATGTACTTCTCTGTATTTTCCTAGAGAAATGGCTTGAGCCAGAAGGTAGCAGCTGGTCAAATATAGGAAGTTGATGAAAAAGGGATGGGTTGATGTGGAGCTGTTGGTAGCCACCAACAAGATTGTGAGGGCCCCAGTAGATAGGAAACATTGTAAGTGTGCATGTGTATGTGTGTGTGGTTTGTGTGTGTGTGTTGGGGGATTCACTTTGAACTTGGTTCACTCACTTTCCTGTATATCAAGAACTTAGAATTTAGACCTGGAATTTTGAAATGTGTACTATTCAGTTGGATATTAGCCAACTCCAAGCACCTTGGAAAAAAACAGGAAAGGGTAAACACCTGACTGTTGACCCTGTGTGGCTCGTAACGTACGATGACTTCTGCAAGTCTGTGGCCACAAATCTGGCGTAACAGTAGTTTAAGAGTTTTTCCAGTGCTGAAGTGGTCAGTGGGAAGTTCTTCTTGTTTATATTCAAATATTAGTACCAACCCTGGATTATGGTGAGTGTTGAAATACCAGAATTTTGACTACATTTTAAAGAGTAAATATTTCCCTTTCATCTTTATCTCCAAGTAGATCACCTCTTTATGATAAAAACATTTTGAGTCATCTCTTCCTTATTCAGATACTCCTACACTTTAATAAGTCACACATCCAGGTGATTATTGATAGGACTTAAGCAAGTGTGTATTCTTTTTATTTAGAAAACCACAGTCTCATCACAGAACACGTTCATAGGGGAAAAAACCCCTCATCTTTTTGTATAATTCAAATGATGATCATTGGTCACAGCTAAAATGTGAATGTTTTTCATTCTAATCTCTTTATAATAGTAAATCACTTATTTAGTACATAGTTATCAATAGGCGATTTTGTTTAGGACCTAGAAGGAGATATTAGTGATTCATGTTAATGAGTAAGAAGAAAGTAAAATCAGGGAAGAAATGAAAACAGGGGATCAAAACCATTCTAATAAAAGGTTCAGATTCTTCCATCGAACCTTTTCCTAATCAGCCCCTTATTTTAATTTCTGTCACCTTTATTTTCACAAGGGAATTATGGGTGTACTGTGATTTGTTCAACAGTTCTCACATGACTTTCCTAAGATTTAGTAAAGCGTTACACCATCCTCGCCTATGACTTAATATGGTTAAAGCTAGAGATGAGATGTTTGCACTCTCCACTAATGTGCTTTTCACTACGCCCTAGGAATTTGGTGGGATCAAAACACTCTTCTTTAAACTCTGGATACACTGTGTTACTCATTTTACATGTATCTGGCTTTAAAAGCATGGTCTAAATCTTAAGAGTATTGATTGCCTGGACCCAAGTCCTGATACTCCCATGAAAGTTAGGTTGCCTTGTTTCTGGTGTGCTTGTGGTATAAGTCTTTGAAGCTGGGAAAGAAAGAGGCTTTGCTTGCACTTTCTGTGATTTCCAGTTGTGTGACCCTAGGCTGATGATCAGTGAAAAGAAGATGATGGTGTTTCTTAGCACATGGTATCATCTCAAGAAGCTTGAAAATGATAAATGGGTAGCACTTTGCATTGTTAGGAAGCAACTGATAAGATACTCATCACAGGTAAATCGGATGTCTGAATGAATTCCTCTACAATTCTGGGAGAAACCATGCTTACCATGGAGAAGATGTGGGCACCTGGAGGGAACAGGGAGGAGCAGTAAAGTATCTTGGGGATTCTGCAAGGTGGGGGCCTCAGCATTTGGCTTTACATTTAACCTTGGAAACAAGAAAAGATGGAGAGACAAGAGTCCTGTTGAAAAAAGGATGGAGGGAAGCCAAAGCCTTTCCCGTTGCTTTCCAAAGACCTGTAGACAATCACCAGTCACCAAAAATTGATTTGAACTTCCAGCACCCAAACATCTGTTGACTAATTAGTATGTACCATGAAGCCATCTAATTGCAATGTAACAACTGTGTGAGAAGACTTCTAACCACTGGTTGTTAAATGAACCTATGAGTTGTGGTGACAGCTTGAATACGCTATATGATAAGTTTGAAATCACATTTTCTCTTCTTTTGATCCTCAATTTTCCCTTTGGTTTGAACTGGCCTGAAAACAAGAATCAAATAATCTCCTGGGTGCTGAGATTACGGGAATATATCCCTGTGCCTGACCCCTGCTTCTCTGCATCTTTACCTCCTCTCTCAGATTATAGCCATCAATCCAAGCCTATGGATTTTCCTCTTATACTTTTCCTTTTTTCTTTCTTCTCCTTTCTCACTTTGACGATCCTTTGTGGCTTGCTGACACTAATATTCCTAACCTCCGATCAGATATAGAAATGAATATAAAGTATGACCAATGCCCTTTATGCACAAAATGACAGACAGTTGTTAGGGAGGGTGCCATTTATTATTATTTTGTTCAATGTTATCCTATATTTAAGGTGTATACTCGTGCAGTGAAATGGGCTTGTGTAAGGACAGAGTCATCTCCAAGTGAGAAGCATTATAACTCATCAAGAAAGGCAATTTGCGAAGACAGGTGGAGATCATAAACATGGATGGTAAGAACTGGAGCCAGTCTCGGCACAAATTAGATGGAGGCATATTTTAGAGGCTCGGAAGATATGAAGCATAGTCAGAGCCAAAACCCAAGAGATATCAGGAGTAAATACCAGAATGGAAAAGAAATGAGCTGCTCCAGATATACCTATGACAGCTTGGTGTTCTATCTAGTCTTCAGATTACCACTATGTAATTTCTATGCCATGGATATGTCCTTTCCTACCCATGCCCAGGTTTTCTTCTCTCTCCCCTTCACTGTCTCCTCTGATTACTATTAGTATTGGTTGGAGGGTTGGTACACTGAATGACTAGTAGGAGCCGAGAGGGGAATGAGCTCAGAATAGTCACGTCTCTGGGTAACTGCGGGATGTTGAATCCCTCTTCCTAAAGGACCATCACTTGTCAGGGACCTCTCAAGAGCGTGGTTCTGGTAGCTGCTTCCTTCCCCTACTTCTTCAGAATTCTAGTCACATAGTTGGCTCTTCTAATCCCTGCCAAAACTTTATGAACGGTCTTTGTATTAAATCTTCTTCAATTATCAATCAGGACCCTGCTGTTATTTTAACTGGTCCAGGCACTATGTTTTCTTTTCTCTTTTGGTAATGGAATAGGAATTAGTTTTCCTATGCAGAATTGAAGAAATAAGTACTTCTCCAAGAATCCCCAAGATACAACCACCTGCTTTTGAACTGTTTTGCCTTAAAAAAATGAAAAAAATATTTCTAGCTTCTTTATAGGTCATTGGGTCTTGAATGTTCTCTTGAACACAAACCTGAATAGAGATGGAAAAAAGACTACATTTTATTTTTGTTGTTTTGTTTTGTTTTTAATTGTTTCATTATTTTGGTTTTTTGAGATAGGGTTTCTCTGTGTTGCTTTGGAGCCTGTCTTGGTACTAGCTCTTATAGACCAAGCTGGCTTTGAACTCACAGAGGTCAACCTGCCTCTGCCTCCCTAGTGATGAGATTAAAAGCATGTGCCACAAACTCCTGGCTGGAATAGACTACATTTTATACTGCCATTTGACCATAAGATTCAAATTTATAGGTTCATGAAATTTTAAGACTCTTATTTGTATTGGTTTTCACATTGTGGTTATTGGATGCCCAGCACTTCCAGTTAGAAGCTTCTGGGTCTGGGATGCCCTCATTGGCTTCTTCAAGAACCAATACAGTTTAATTACTTTTATTGTTTTTGTTTATATCCAATGAACAGAAATCATAAGAGCTAAAGTCTTTAGGTTTCTCTTGTGCATTACAATTTTTGTTATTTTGAAATATATACGAGAGAAACAGCTTATGAAATAAAGGTTAATTTTGGTTTGTGGTTTCAGAGGTTTTGGTCCATGCTGGCTAGCCAAGGTTCCTGGACTGTGGTGAGGCAGAGAATGATAGTGGCAGGATGCTGTAAGTGGCTTGTGATGCTCACCTGTGACACAGAGAAGTAGAGAGCAGTAGGAGGGGAAAAGGTGCGCCTTTCCAGGTCATTTGTGAGAGCTGATTGTCACTGTCAACTCGACTGCATAGTGAAGCCCCTAGGAGACGATACTTCCTATGACTGGTAGATGTTTCCAGAGAGGAAAGATTAATGGAAACTGGAAATAAGGAATGTGGGATATAGCCTGGGATGACTATAAAGGGGAAAGGAGAATATGAACTGGGCACCAGCATGAATCTCTTTCTGTTTCCTGAATGCAGAGCATGCTTGCTAGATCCTTCTTGCTTTTGCTTTCTTATCTAGAGACACTATTTATTACTATACTCCAAAAGAATCTCCTCTTTCCTTTAGTTTCCTGCTCTCTCTCTCTCTCTCTCTCTCTCTCTCTCTCTCAGCATTTTGCCACACCAACAAAAATTTAACTAATTGTACCCTGCTGATTCCTACCTCCTAAAGTCTCTACGATCTTCCAAGATAGGACTACCAGCTGGAGAACAAGCCTGCCACACAGGATCCTATGGGGAATATTCCACATTCGAAGTATACTACATTTGTTTTTCCATTAAAATGAAGCTAGACTTAGACCCACAGAATTATTGGGGCTATCAATGAGTTTTCATATATTCAAACTCTGGTAATTAGTTAAGCATCTACCTCTTTAAGATTTTCATTCCTAATGAGTATAGCCAGGGAGAAAAAAATCTGGTTGAGGGTCCAAAGCTTTTATAATTTGATCCCTGATTTAGTTGTGTTTGGCTAACAACCAATAGTTTTTTTTTTNNNCTTGTGAAAAATTGTCGCAACTGGAGGCCAGAGGAAACAGCCGTAAGCTTTACCCTAAATCCTGGCATGGCAAGCATGTGCTTTGTGTAGGAAGATGTAGCCGTGGGCCTCTCTGGCTCACATTAACAGATGATCGAAAGGCTTATCCATGAAAGGTGGTCTTTCACCCACTTACGAGAAGTTAGGCAGCTGGTAGCGGAGACTTTCAATCCCTTGAACAGCACTCTGTTCTTTTCTTAGAGCTTGCTAGGCACATCTTAAGTTGGAAAATATGCTTGAGTAGTGTGTCCATGGCAGTAATGTTTGAAAACAATTGGTCTAGGTAAAGCATTTCTATATGGATATGTATACTTAGTTTATGTGAATACACAAATACTCATATGGCACAAGCATACTAATTCATTTAATGATGTAATTTTAGTTGCTAAGGAATTGGACATAACAAGCCAATGACTCAATTTTGGCTGCCTAAGACAAGTACAAAGAGCCTTTCCAAATTATCACTGTCAAATGACTACCCAGATCATTCAAATCAGTAATTCTGGAATTAGGATTCCAAGTTTTAAGTTCTATCTAAGTTAAAAAAAAACTGTCATAGATTAGATATTTCTGAGATGTCTTTGAGAGTCACTGGCTTCTTAAAAGAAAAGATTCATAAATTTTTAACTTCATGTAAGGTTATATTTGCTTCTGGTATGATGGGATAAATGTGATGGAATTTTCCCACTCAGCAAACAACTGGAAAATTGTTTGAAAATTATGTGGTGACAGTCTCTGCACACTAAAGAGTAGACAGTGAAGGAGTCCCATCTCCACACTAAGGGGAACTCAGAAAATGAACCTCAAATCTTCTGGATGAACTTTCTGAAAGACAGGGCAGGGAGAGGCAGTATGAACCTGAGCACAGAAGGGAATGGGGCTGGAATTTTAGTGTGAGATATTTGTATTCTGAGAGGAGCACTAGAAGAGAGGAGGCACCTGGAGAAAGAACTCTGGAAATTGCATAAGACCTCCCTGAGTACTGAAGCTGGGCCAACAAGAACCAAAGAAAAACAATCTGAAGAGGACCCAGAGTCTGCGCAGGTTAGGAAGATATGAGAGTTCTGGTCAACCACAATGAAGAGTTCTTGATGAAGCTCTGAGGAGTTCAATGTAGATAGTAAGCAGTCAGACCCCACAAGAAAAAAACAAAACTCGGTCTGGAGTCAAGGATGTGCTCAACCTGCCCCAACAAATCTGGTAAGAACAACTTTGAAAAGCTCATTTGTATGTACAAGTGACTTCAGTGTTTGCCACGATTCCACACAAAGTCTTACATTAAAAAAAAAAGTGTTTAACCAACACAATTTCCAGGATCAAGTAAAAACAAAACAAAACAAAACATAAAACATAAACAAACAATAAACAACAGCAAACAAACAAAACCTATGGAGAAATAGAAAATTTGAAGTAATCAAAATGACACAATTGTTCCTAAAAACAGACCCCAGTAGGCAAACAGGAATCTTGAAAGAGATTATAAACACCTTGAAGACTTAAACAATAAAAGCCTAATGAGAGGAGTGAAGGAATTGAAAACAAAACTGTATATGAAAGATAAATTTTCATTGAAGGAGATTGACAACTGATTAACATAAAGATGGAAACGGAGTATTAAACCACTGCAATTGAAACAGTGCAACTGAAGAGAGAGAAAGGGTTGAGCATGAATTTAGAGCCCCAGGGACAACATAAGACATTCACTTCTGTGTAATTTGAGAGTTTTGATAAGTAGAAAGAGAATGGAGAGTAAATATCAAAGAAATGACGCTGTAAGTTTGATGAAAGCTACAAATCCTCATATCCAAGATGTTGTACAGAATCCCAACTAACATGAACACAAAGAAAACCTTACCTAGTCAAACAATAAAATTCCCAACAAACAGCAAATATTTTAAGTAAAATCTTTTTAAAAAAAGCTAAGAAAGAACGAAGGAAAGAAAGAAAGAGAAAGGAAGAAAGGAAGGAAGGGAGGAGGGGAGGGAGGGAAGAAGGAAGGAAGTCCATAAACAAACAAAACCAAGGGCTGGAGAGATGGCTCAACACTTAAGAACACTTGTTGCTCCTGTAGACGACCAAGGTTTGGTTTCCAATACCTTCATAGTGATTGAAAAATATCCAGTTTCAGGGGCTCAGATGCCTTCTTCTGACCTCCACAATTACAGAGCACCTAAATGGTGTACATAATAGTAATAATAATAATATTAATGATAATAATACATACATATACACATACATGCAAGCAAAGCACACATATAGAAAGTATGCTTAGTAGTTAAGAGCACTGACTGCTCTTCTAGTGACCTAGGGTTCAATTCCCAGAACCCACATGGCAGCTAACAACTGTAACTCCAAGATCTGACACCCTCACACAGACATAAATGCAAGCAAAACACCAATGTATATAAAATAAGAATACATAAATTATGAAAAACAAATAAAAACAAAATTAAAACAGAAACACATGAATATAGACTAGAAGGCAAGCATGTCTAACTGAAGACAGTGCAGATAAGGAGACAACTGAGCTCTTAGTCATCTTCTAAGTGCTAAATGAGGAAAGACAAACTGACCTAGAATTCTATATTCAGTGACAACAGCTATAGGCTATAATTTTGGGGCTATGATGACAATACAAAGTCATATTTTTCATACGTTAAATGTTTCCCACAGACAATGTACCCAGTCCCCTGTACCTCAATACACCATTGTCACCATTCCACACATGGCATATTGCCACCTCTCTGTTCTCATTTAATGTATTTAAAATGAATTCTGTAATTATATATACTCTTTATAGACCTTTATCAGGCAGGAAATTCTCAATGCTTTCCATGTTTCAGTGCATTTAATTTTGACCACAACATTGGAAGTAAGGAATTTTTTTCTTTTAATTTTACTGATGATGAAACTGAGGCCCATGCTTACACAACTGGAAGAAATTAAACTAGGTCTTTATTCAGACAATCTTACTCCACATAGCTTGCTTTTCTTTTTTAAAAAGATTTAACTTAAAAAATGTATTTGTGTGTGTGTTACATGTGTGTGGGTACCCTTGGAAGTCAGAATGGGGTCTCAAATCTCCTGGACCTAGGCTTATATTAATTTGTGAGCTGCTTAATATGGGTGCTGGAAACTGAACTCTGATCCTTTTTCCATTGTCTCTTGATAGTAAGATGGAATACTGAAAATACAAGATTGGAAACACCGTATAGGCAGAGGCTGCCCATTTGTTCCTGGCCACCTAGATCCAAAATAACCACACAGAAACTGTATTAATTAAAACACTGTTTGGCCTATTATCTCAGACTTCTTAATTAACTATCTCTTACATCTTGAGTTAACCTATTTATATTATTTTATACTTTACCATGAGGCTCGTGGTTTACCAGTAAGGTTTTGACTGTCGGATTGTGTCTTTCCTCTTTGGCAGCTTCATGGTATCTCCTTGACTCTGCCTACTTTCTCCTCTATCTTTGCTTGGAATTCCTGCCTTATACTATTCTGCCCTGCTGTAGGCCCAAAACAGCTTCTTTATTAACCAATGGTAATAAAACATATTCACAGCACACAGAGGAGAATCACACATCACCTCTACTTTTTGTCTAATTAGAAAGAAGGTTTTAACTTTAACATAGCAAGATTACATACAACAAAACAGTTATCAAGTAAGAATTATAGTTACAGCATTTTGTCCATTTACATTTGGAAAATTAAGGAAAATATTCTCTCATCTATTTTATCTTTGTGAGTCTAAAGTTTTATATCTTTATAATCTTTTATAATTATAGCTATCTTTTTTAAACTCCATCAAAGACTTCAGAAGGGTATTATATTACCTAAATTAATTGGAAGTGCACTGTAAGCAACTTCTAAAACTCTAGAATTGACAGAGACATCTTGCTGCCTGGACAGTCACCTAAAGTTCTTCTGTAACACTGGAGCATCTATCTTCAGCCTACAAGTCCATAGTATTTAGCAGACTTTTCCATGAAGAAGGAAATTTCAAACACAATTCTACCTATATTGGCAGTTTGTCAGGTACTTACTTTCCTTTGTGTCTTGCAGAATGACGTTTAGACTCTTTCATGAAGCCGAAACCCTGAAGGACCATCTTATCTTATTTAGGCAACTTCAGCAGTCATTTTTTTGTGAGTCCTGCATGCCCAGTTCATACATCATACCATCAATCAGTCCAAGCAAGAGCAGATTCTTGCCCAAATGGCTAACAAACTCTACAAGGAGCCTCTTCAATGTCCATCATCCTCTTGAAGTAGATTGATGCTGCCAGGAACAGATGTATCACATTGTCATGAAAAGTCCTAAATTCTTAAAACATTTTAAATGTCATATTCTGTTAGTCTTTGAGATGTTTGAAGAATACATATCCATCTAGAATATATCTCTGTATATCTAGAAAACCTAACTAAAATGACTAAAAGCTTGACTATTATAGATTACTATCTATTAACCTGTATTTAATTATAAATTTCATTTTAAATGAGCTGCTCAAACACAATATCTTAATCAAAAGCAGAAATATACATATAAAATTGACTTTAAATTTGTATCAATAGACCAAGATCCATACCAATGCAAAGTATTCATCTCTATAGTCTATCCCCCTTTAAATGTAAATAAACATTTATAAACAATATTTGGTAATTTGGGCTTAGTTGTCTCCAAACTGCTTTCTGCTTTTTGTTGGGTGAAGCAATTTGGGGGTTTGTGGAGACCTTTTAGGTGAATCTTGGTCCATAAAATCACATTAGCCTGGAAGGAATTCACAGGTTTTCATATGCTGTGGAAACAAAAGCAGAACCTCTTTTCCAAAGAACATACCCTTAGACTCAAATTTTAAAGTCAAGATACCATTAAAATATTTATGTTAGTTTAGCTTAGCAACCTGTACAATGAAAAGTCTCCCTGTACTTAGCTCATTCACAGTCATAAAATTTAAAGTAAACACAATAGTATACACAATCTAGACTCTCTGTGTATATTTCATCTTTAAATTGCTTATTTTTTATTTTATTACTTTTTTATAAGTTTAATATTTATTTTATTATCTTTACTCCTCTTACCTATGACTGTCTATACTCTTTATTATAACTGTTTATCCTCTCTCTCTCTCTCTCTCTCTCTCTCGCCTTTGTGTGCATAGGTCATTATTTATGACCCATTTAGAGTTCTTTTTAATTTGGATTTGTCTTAATTGCGTGAGTATCTGTAATTATGTTTTTTACCAAGAGCGCTTCTTTTGTTTTAAACGCTAAGCAGGTGTGGCTAGGATCAACTCTGTGGCCTGCCTGCTTGCTCCGCCCTGTCCAACATGGTATAACAAAGGAGTCTTTATTTAGGGGGCAGACTCAGTCCTCTGCATGAGCGAAGAAGAACAGCAGGAGAGAGAGAGAGAGAGAGAGAGAGAGAGAGAGAGAGAGAGAGAGAG
>LOEQ01004188.1:28342-40044 GCA_001685075.1 Bramus lutescens | reverse complement strand
AGAGAGAGAGAGAGAGAGAGAGAGAGAGAGAGAGAGAGAGAGAGAGAGCATAAATTTGGATGGATGATCTGGGGGAGGTGAAACATGATCAAAATATACTATATGAAGAAATCTTTTATAAAATCAAATTGGATAAAGTCTGTGTACCTTTGGAAATACTGAATAGAATTGTAAGTTAAATAGCGCAATAGCAGTCTTTAAAAACTTTAAGGTAATCACGAAAGTACTGAGTTAATTTTAAGCAGAACTCATAGAATCAGTGCAGACAAAACCGGAGTGAGGGCTCTGAGCAGACTCTTCCCTGGGCAACAATGTCAACGCAGGCCTGTTTACGTGAGATCCTTCTGAACCCCAACAGCCTTTGAGAACACAAAAGGCTGCCTAGTTGATATAAAGATCAAATTTGAAATATTCAGATGAGAACACTTCCCAGAGCAGGGAGCTCTCAGAATTGCTGTGGAGACAGTTTCCAGTCTACTGAGAAGCTTGCTGAGATCCAGTCCTGCCGCATCTGGTGTCCTCTCTTGCTTTCACAGGCACTAGACATGCATGTATGAGGTACACATACATATATGCATGCAAACACTTATAAAATTAAAAAAAAACACAGTGAATAAATGTATAAAAAGGAGATTAAAAAAGCCTAAGAAAGCACTGGCTAAATCCAGAACTGCGAATGACGGTAACCTGAAATTATAGATTAAAAGTGACTTCGAAAGTACTAAAAGGACATGTGGAAGTAAAAAAGTTCCAGGTTTACGAGACTAGCACTACCTGTGCTGGGTCTGCTAAAGGAAGAATATAGTTTCAGGAAAGAAAAACTAGATATACCAGGGATTGTGGACGTGGTACAAGTGGACCAATAGCAACAGCAAGGGCAGAAAGAAAACAAACGGACCCGTACCTTCTTTTCTTTTCGTTACTATCCGAATGAACGCTATTGTGTCCGATGATTCAAATGTGGACAAGAGTCTCTCTCTTAATTGCCTTTGTAGTGCAAGACTGTCTTCGTACAACGCTGTAAAATGCACACCATATGAAAGCGAAGAATGGATGGAGAATCATGCGTGTAAGTGACACAAAAATGCTTAGAGAACACAGTAGCATGTGAGATACAAGTCCAATATGACACAAAACGTGCTCACTCGGTGAGGGGTTATGACACACAAAAAATGCCTGCTTCAGATGTCCAGTGCAGAAAACGGGGAAGGAAAATTGGCCACCAGTTCATGCCCTATGACTATTAATGTCTCCCAAAGTTCAATTTATATGGAACGGGCTATTTTAAAGACTGTGTTGCATAAACAATTGGATAACACAGCAGGTGGTTGATAGCTTTTTGCTTATCTTTGGATAAACTGTGAATCTCGAAAGTATCTTAAATGTTTGATTATTAAACCAGAAGTTGCGGCCCAAAAAAAACTTCCAAATCATTTATTTAAAGCCACAGTCAGAGTTATTTTTGTGATGCTCACTGGAACTGTTTTTCTCCCAGCTTCACAGGGAGGGCAGCAAGACAGCTTATTCCCAAGGTAGCGTCAACAAGTGAGATCGTGTCTGATTTAAGCAGTCGTCACTCAGCAGCAGGTCACGTCCTCCCTTAGTTTGCGCTCAAGTTATACCAAATAGGCTCACAGTGATTATTAGCTCAGAGAGTGATCCATATAGGTTTGTGGAAGGGCTGGATGAGTCACTTCCTGAAGTCCATTTCAAAGTTGATTCCTCCTTTCCGCAAGGTCTCGACACCGTAGCTGCACACCTTGATGCTCCGCTCAGTTTCCATTTTCACAGACACAGGTGCTATGCTGTTGCCCATGATTCAGCGGGCACCATGAGGCAATCATGACACAAAGCAGCCAAAGGTAGATGCTAACTTGACAGGACACATTTCTCTCTTCTGTGCCCTTCCATCCCGCCCATTAGGCAACAAGCTGTGCAGACAACCTGCCATCTAAATGCCGGGCATGCAGAAGGCAGAGAACTGCCTCCCCTAGAACACTGGATGGATTCTTTTGCAAAGTATATAGCATCTCATTCTTTATACTGTGTGTATACTGGTTTACACCCAGTTGGGGTTAGCCTTAAGCCAACTTAAACCACCCTACTCAGGCCAACTCAACATCTCCCCACTCTCACCCATCTTCAACCTCTTTAGGAATCAATTGACAAGTGCCTTGTCACTAACCTTTTCAATAAAAGTTCTGATATATAGCTTTTGAGGAGGCGCTCCAAGTATTTCTCTACTTTTGGCTTCAAGAAAATGATGGTGAAAAGCACAACATATTATCACTCTAAACTATTGCAAGAGATGGAGATAGTTGCTGGTACTCAAGTCCTGTGGGAGATCTTATTACTGGTGACAAAATGGTGTATTTTTGCCAACTGTGTTCAGAGGAAAGCAGTTGCAGTGAACCTTGGTAGGGTTTATGAGGCTCTACTTTGAATAATCAAGTAAACTGCCAATTTCACTGCTTAAGTCAGTCATGTAGGTGTCTTGCCAAGTGCAGACCTGATTGTTTCTTCTTTTTCCTAATAGGGAGCATTGCTGTTGTCCAGGATGCTTAAACAGAAACTAGATTCTCACCTGAAACTAGCAAAGTCCTTCTTAAAAGTTTTAGAGACTGAGCCAGGGGTGGTGGGGCATACCTTTAGTCCCAGCACTTAGGACACAGAAGCAGACCAGTCTTTGTAAATTCAAGGCTAGACTAGTCTACATAATGAGTTACAGGACAGCCAGAGGTACACAGTGAGACCCTATCTCAAACAAGCAAACTCAAAAACAACAAAAACAAACCAAAAACAGTGAACAAAAAACAAACAAAGAACAACAAACAAAATTTCAAGGAGAAACTTGGCTATATAGCAAATTCCATGCTAACTTAGGCTAACATAACATCCTGTTGTAGAAAAGAAAAAAAGATTAGAGACTGAATTATTGGAACTTTATTTCTACCTTTATATATAACAAACAGTAATGTATTAGAATCCAATTCTTCATCTTAACATAAAATTTAAAATAATGAATAAGCAGCTTATTGAGTGACTGATCTCTCATCCCATCCATGCCTTAGGACAAGGATTGCCTGACTCAGTGAGGATGCTCTCATAGAGGCTAGTTGGCTGGGTACTCAGCTTTGTGTAGTTAACTGTCTAGCCAGCAGTGACTTTTAACTCAGATGTGATTTACACTTATCTACCATAATTCTAAGTGTGATGGGCAAGGCTCTCATGAGAAGGGACCCATTAGACAATCCTACCTTTGGCATGATGGAGAAGAAGTTATGATCATAGGAGATTCAGAACATCTACAACCACTGTGGGGATGAAAGTCCTATCCTAGGATGGTGGACAAGAAGATGGAGAAAGTGTGGTCCCTGACTACATTAGCAAGAATACATCTTGTACTAGACAGAAAAAAAATGTAAATTTTATTCAGAAAAACTAATTTATCACCATTCATGAGAAATTGCCTTTCCAAGTAGCATCTAACAATTTTCTTATAAACCAATCACTGATGTTACTAAACTAAGAGAGATTCAGGAGAATGATTGAATGGTGAATAGGATGTAGATCAACCTTAAATGTTTCACAGAGTCAATACTCAGATCAATGTCTTTCTTACTTGGATGCCCTTGACATTAATGATTCACTGCACTTCTGTACTGCCCTAAATGCCAAATGTTCAGCAAAATGATAAAGAAAACAAACATTGTGGTTTGAGGGACTCAATAGGCTTGCTCTATTTACATTTAAAAAACTCCTCTTTTGCCACAGTCTAGTGATGCTAAGGATGCAAGTGCCATAGCCTAAAATCAAAGGTTTCCATTAGCTGACTTTTCTCTCTGTAGAAGTGAGAATTGAGCTGAATGACAGCTGAACTAAATTTCCTGTGGTATTGGCCTTGGATGCCCTGATGAAAGGCACATCCCGGCAGTCCTTGGCTCAGTCCCAGGAAACACACACTTGTGGCCTTAGAGGCATGACGCTGAAGAACCACTTAGGGGATCTGCCAAATGCACATGCAGCAGGAATGAGCCTGCCTCAGATAGCCTTGCTGGGGCTCTGTGATTGCAGCCCTTTTAAGGGATCACAGCAGAGGCAGCAAATTCCATGCTAATCCACCCTTTCAGAACAGAAGCATTGGTATTTGCTATTAGTTCATAAGCTCTGGCGAGTCAAAAATGTGTCATAGATCTTGCCTTTTGCCTCTATTGCTGGCCAGAAACATACTGGGCATTCTATCCAATGAGATTAGACTGGTACAGATCCAGATAGCACACAGTCTTAATTATATGCATTTATAAGGTAGCTCGCTCACTTGAAACAGTCTAGATTTTGTCTGAAGTTTTTGCTTCAGATATGAAATGTTTGGGACAAGTACGCATTTCCTCTTATATGCTTGATTGCCTATTTCCATAACAATGAAGAAAGTTTCATTTTTGTATCAAGGGCTGTAATTTTTTACTCAAAGAAATGTCATAAGCTCAGGCTTATAAAAACGGAATAGTAACGAAACATGGAAATCCAGAAGTGAAGTTCCCCTTATCTCAAAGTGAGACTCCTTTGGGGATGTCACAGCCGACAACTTGAATGCTTGCCCAAGATTCTTCTATGAATTATCCATACATTATGAGTTAAATTATACATACTCGAAAGGTATGTTGAAGTCCCACCCCTTGCACCTTAGAATGAAACCTTACATCGAAATGAGTTATCTTCAGAGATCAAGGCAAGAGATACTTAGGAGAGTGAGCACAATCCAATGACATCTTTACACAAGGGGACAATTTAGAACATTGGGACAAATGCACATAAAAAAGACAACATGCTCAAATGAAGGCAGGGACTAACATGATGCCAAAGATTGCCAGCAAACCACCAGAGAGACGAAAAAGCAAATACTTTCTTCCCTGTGGCCCTCAGAAGGAAGCGTACTATAGACACCTTGACTTTCAGTTTCTCAAATCAGAAATCATGTGACAATACATTAATAAATTTCTGTTGCTTGTCACTAGATGTCTTTTTGTTGCAGAAAGCCTATTGAGTTGATCTAAGCATTGATATTGTTAAACAAATGCAGGTAGACATGTAGTGTTTTCTTATTTACCATAAACAAGATGGTGAATGACTGTACCTATTTGGAAGGTAGAAAGACCACAAGTTTAAGGTATGCCTAGGATGAGTTCATGATAAACCTGAGGAACTTAATAGTGTGACCTTTTCCAAAGATAAGAACTTAAAAGATAAAGGAGAGGACGGGCAGTAGTGGCACCCTCCTTCAATCCCAACACGGGGAGGAAGAGGCAGGTGAATCTCCAGGTTCAAGGCCAGCCTGGTCTGTAGCACAACTTCCAGGACAACCAGGGCTACAAGGCTACACAAAAAACCCTGTCTTGAAGAACTAAAATAAACAAACAAACAAATAAATAAATAAGATGAAGGAAATGAAAGATATAAAGATAAAGATTGAAGGTATAGTTCAGTGCAGAGCGTTTGACTAGCATGCATGAGTCTGTAAGTTCTGTCACCAGCACCAAATGTAAGAAAAAAGAAAAAGAAATTTAATATTGTGGTTACTTTTATAGGTTTTCCTACTGTTGTTAGTGGATATACCTCTGAATTTGAATAGCCTTCCACTATTTTGTAGATGCATGGATAATTCTAAGCACAGGCCATGTTTATGGGGATAGAGAGAGAGGACTGTAAGAAAATCATGAGTAGCCCTGTGCTTGACACTGCCAAGATTCCAGGAAAAGACATGGTGAGGGTGAGATACTCCATTCATGATATAACTACTCGGGGCCAGATCTTCCTAAATGAACAGGATGATATAAATATGTATCCCATCAGAGGTTTATTGAATGTGGCTTTATGATGATCATATTCTCTTTTCTCCAGCTATGCAACAGAGACCCTTCCCCATATTCATTATTTTCCTTTGCAAATATTTCCACAAAACAGACTTATTATGATGGACATGTTCACTTCCACGTCCGCCATGCTATGTTCCATGCCTGGCTCATAACATATGTTCATTAACTTAACTAAACATTTTACATAGTCAACAGACATTTCTGTGTGCCCACTCTGAGTTGGGAGTCATGTTTCATCATTTTTTTTTCGAGATGGGGTTTCTCTGTAGCTTTGGAACCTGTCCTGGAACTAGCTCATGCAGAGGCTGGTCTCAAACTCACAAAGATCCACCTGTTCTGCCTCCCAAGTGCTGGGTTTAAAGGCATGTGTGACCACCTCCCGGCTGTTTCAGCATTTTTGCTTACTGAAAGAGTTAACATTTCTTCAAATAGCTTACTCCGTTGGTTCTCTGACATAGTAATCAATTAGTTGTGAATCAGACTGACACAGACTTGCAGGACATCATCCCATGTAAGCTCTAGTGTTTCAATGTATAAACCCAAGGCTCATTTGCTTTTCTAAAATCCTCAGGTACTTGGAAAGGCACCACTGAACAGTCTTTTGTATCTTTTCTCTTATTCACTGTCTGTTCAGTTATTTCTTCAAATCTTCCTTCACTTGATTTTTTTCACTCTTACCTGATAAAGACAGCCTGCTCTTTATTGTTCATTTAGTTATTTCTTCAAGTCTTCTTTCGCTTGATTTAGTTTTTCTTTAACTCTCACTTGATAAAAATGTCCTGTTAATGATGCAATGCAGGGTGTTTGAGAGCAATGACATCTTCCATGGCCCAACTGCGCATGATTCAAAGACCTAAGATGCTGGACATTCGTGGGCAGTGTGATCTGCGGCAGTGGCTCTGAGTTTGTTGTCTTACACAAGTGTGGATTAATAACACAGATTCTTGTAGGAGAATGCAGAGCAGAGACAGGCTTTATTAAAAATTCCTACAGGAAAGTAAAGTGAGAACCTGGGCCAGCGAGATGATTCACAGGTAAAGGCTTTTGCCTCCAAGTCTGATGACTTGATTTTCACGCCCAGAACTCACATGGTAGAAAGACTGAACCAATTCTTACAAGTTGTTCTCTGACTTGCAACACACACACACACACACACACACACACACACACACAAAGCTAAAGTCAAAGGAAATAAACATACAAAAGTGAGAAATTGATGAAGAGTCAAACCCAAACTCTCTTCTCTAGGGCAATGGCACAAACTGGGCAAGGGCTGACATCCTTTCTATGGAGATTACTGTTGTCTGTGCTGTAGGGCCCTGAGACAACGGGAGCACACACTCTTTATCCACATCCCCTTGGTCCAAACAGGAAGATGATCATGTTCTGTTCACGTGCTACACACCCAGTGAAAGATGGGTCAAAGACCCCTCTCTGTCCACCTCCGATTTGTTCCTTGTAGACTCGGACATTTTGCTGACCGCTAGCCGCTAAATGGTACTGCTACCTCTCATCTTGTATGTGTCTCACTGGTTTTTAGACCATGCTCACTTTGTTCTCACATTTACCAGCTTTTATCTTTACCGTGGCACACAGTTAACTTTGCCACAACTATCAAGACATAACTGCAGTTATTTTCTTGTCTGTGGAGATCTGGGATGGTTTTCCACGTGGGAGCTTCATGATGGCATACCTTCTTACGTGGAGTTAAGTCTGTTGCAGTCAACTTAACTGAAAGTGAGGGTATGCCAAGCAGTGGTGTTGCATGTCTTTAATCCAAGCACTCAGGCAGAGAGGTGGATCTCTGTGAGTTCGAGGCCATCCTGGTCTACATAGTGAGTTCCAGGACAACCAAAGCTGCTACACAGAAAAACCCTATCTTGAAAAGAAGGGGGTTGTGGAGAGGACATACGAAAGGACAATAGTGATCTACATATACATTTCTCAAAGGCTTTGGAAAAGGGGGGTGCAGCTGGCCTATGGTCCATGACTCAGGGCTTTGCCCTTTCTTCTATCTGTTTAGCTTGGTTATCTTGTGGTCATCTGTAAGCCTTCTTACTCATCTTCCTCAGTGCTCCAGACTCAGTCATTTTAACTCTTATCTTCCTTTTAACCCCAGCGCCTGTTCGTATTGCATCATTTGTGAGTAACTTACAATTTTCTTCACAGGCCCTTTCCCCTTATTACCTGGGGGTAATACCATGCCTTCTTTCATTCCCACAATGTCAAGGGTTTTTGCCTTCTACTTAATGAAGGTTTTCTTCATTTGAAAGAGCTAAAACTACTTTAGGAATGTTCCTGGAGGTTTTGAGGGATGACACACTACTGAAGGTTCCGTACTGCTAACCCAGTTTCTGTGGCAAGCCAGTTCAGGAGCCTGGAAGTGGTACCCTACACTTTCTCTTCTCAACAAACAGATCCAAGTTCTTGTGCCTTAGAGCTACAGCATCAGAGAGAGATCCTGGAAAATTATTCAGCTGCAAAGAGGTGTAATGTAAACTCTGTAGCAGCAAGTTCAATGTATTGCCGAGGTTGTTCAATCAGGAAATGGGGCTGCTGTTCTTTGAGTATGATTCTGCTGATTTGCTCTCATCCTATGTGTTCATCAGAGCTCCAGGATCTAAGACCATATGACTCATTCATAATTATCAAGATGTAAGATAAGCAATGAGCTGTCCTGCTAAGCAACTGACCCTGCTGTTGTAACAGTGACAGACGAAGAATTGAGTCATGCCTGAATTCTGCTCTATTTGATGCGTGTATGTGTGTGTGTGTGTGTGTGTGTGTGTGTGAGTGAGTGAGTGTGTTTTCAGAAAGAGTGCCCAGTTAATTTTTCCTTTTTGAGGTTCCAACCCATGCATTGTAGTTAATTTCAGGGTTTCCAGAGAATGAAATCCAATGGAGTCTTTAAAAAAACTTAGCAATTGGCAGATCACTGATGAATTAAGATGCATACTTTAATTTAGCAACCTCTCTTAAGCAGTTTCTGCACATACTAGACACTTTCACAGGCATTCTGATATTCTGAAACAAGTACTTTGGAATAAATATTGTTCTTCATTTTATAAATGGTAAGTGAAAGTTCAGAGAGCCGAGCAATCTTCCTTAAGTTCAGGATGCTATTATGGAACCTGTTCCAACTTCCGTAAACATTGCCCTTTTCTTCACCAGTGAAGGCAGAGCTCAGGTTTCTGTATGTTCTTTACTAGTTTTTCCTTCTTTCTCCACCTTTTCTTCTCTTGACTCCTGTCTTCCAACCATCATCTTCCATTCTTACTTTCTTGAGTGTCAGCTCTGTACCAGGCTGTCAAAGGACATGGAGATTAAGAGAAAAGAAGCAGAAAAGTTTGCCAAAATGAGATACTAATGAAAAAATATGTATGAGGAACTTGGAGTTCTAAAGGAAAAACAGAAGCTAAGAAATATTCAGTGAAATCGTATTTGCTCTTCAGGTCATCTAGGATGTAGGTTGAGTCAGGGAAGAGTACAGAAATTGTGCTCACCTCTTGGCTCTGTGTTCTGCTCTGTCTGGAAACACTTTCCAGTCTGGTTGTGCTTGGTTGAATGTGAGCTTTTGGAAAATGTGGAATGTGAATGTTCCCAGAAGGATCCAAATAACCTGAAAATAAATGATATTAGGGAGCATGGCAAGGGGCAGTATAGTCCACTGAAGAATTTCTCTGGATGAGAGAGACATTTTCTGTACTCCTGATATGGGGAGCTGGGGAGCCTCTCAATGCTTAAAGAGACATGGTTTGGGAAACAAAACAGACTAAAAGAGCTTCTGTCATTGATATCACTACATATATATATATATGTATATATATGTATAAAACTAGATATAGCAAGGTTACATGACATAGCATGATGGAGCTCTTATTCCCAGAAATTAGAATAGTAATACTTGTGGGCCCCAGAACAGTGCTATGTTTTGTGTTTTGTTCCACTGAAGAGATATTAATTAGTGGCCATCTTTCTGTACCTTAGATATTGTGTGTGTGTGTGTGTGTGTGTGTGTGTGTGTGGCATTTTATTATTGGTTGTGGCAGAGAAACTTGTCTTTTGGGATCTTCTTGCTGCAATGAAGCATGGTTTCTCATCTGCTCAGGGATATAGGAGAATCTCAGTAGCAAAACCTTTGCCCAGAGGGGAGGACTATGAGCTGATGAAGGTGTAATTGTGATGAATAGGCCAAATTCCCAGGCTTAGTGTAAGAAAATCCAGCGAGGCCATATACCTAGCCAACATTTCCACACCTATTGAGGCTGCCTACCGAGCTATCACTTCTATGGAAGCTTTATCTGCATGGAATCTGACAGTCCTTCTGTCGCTAACTTGACCTAAAGTTTCTTCCTATTAAGCAATAAAACAAATTTCAAAATTATAGATAGATATCAAGATGGGCAACAGCATACTTGAGGATTACAGTATGTAACTTTCCAAGCCATGGGTTTTTTTGTCTTGTTTTGTTTGATGTTCCCCTTGACTTTCAACACCACCAATTTCTCCATGAAACTTCACCGTTTGTGTGAGAGAAGGCTTGGAGGGCTGGGTTGAAAAGAATTCTCTTGAAAAAAAAATCATAACACATTCAGAGATCAGGGATTGTTCAAAGGGCTTTGCAAATATTAATTTGTCACCTCATCAAGGTGATGAATTAATTTTATTCACAAAGTAATTTTATCCTCAGAGAAACTGAGACACAAGAAGGGTGATGTGTTCAAGGCCACAGGGTGAAGGGGGTGAGGCAACCAAGATTGAGACTTAGGTCACCTGCCATTCTTCTTACCTATCACACTTGTTGTCTCTCCATACTGGACACGTTTCACCAATTTCATCAGCACTGCCTTTGAAAAACAATCAAAATGAAAAAAACAACTAGAGTAGGTGGTCCATTACTCTCGCTTCAAACCAATCTCTAACCCAGCTCAGAGTCACTCAGTAGGCAGAAATATTTGAAGCGCAGGGAAGGGTGCTATGCTGGGTGGTTGCCATCACCTGGCACAGGTTTAGGGTTTCCCACAAAAGACTACGCTTTCCACAGATAAAACAATATTTTTATGGGCAATGGGAAATGAAAATGAACTTGAGAACAGGAGAGCAAGAGACTTTTCTCGACTCTCAGAGGAAGGAGTACTTAAGTCAAGATTGCTTCTCAGTTTCAATACTCTTAAGCTTTGAAAGGCCGTTCAGTCTGCCTGTCCTGAGCTGGATGTGTACATTGGAGAAGAGAATGGTTGACTAGTTCTGAAAAACCTCAAAATCTGTATTAGCAGAAACTGGAAAGAGGAGGACGCTTTCATTGGGCTACTCCTGCAGGGGAGAGGTGCTGTTTTTAACCCAAGAATTCCCTTACTCACGTGTTTTCTGACCATAGGTCCACAGTAGCTACATAGAGCTGAGTCTTTCCATGACATGTTTGACCTCATGGATTCGGTAGTTCAAGGACAAGAGACCATAGTAAGTTCAACATTTAGTCCATGCATATTTCATCTGGAGATATTGATAGCTGTTCAGGAAAAACATAGTTACTTGCAGGACTGATCAGATCCTTTTTCTTGACCTGCAGAACTGAATATTTGGACAGAGGAAAAGACTCTCAGGGAAAGGGAGCCTGAGATAGGTTAGAAGAAACTACTTTTTAAAAAAAATTTTAATTTTAATTTTTATTTTTCTTTATTAAAAGTTTCCACCTCCTCCCCTCCTCCCATTTCCCTCCCAGTCCCCTCACTTCCCTTCCCCCTCCCTCTCCGGTCCAAAAAGCAGTCAGGGTTGCCTGCCCTGTGGGAAGTCCAAGGTCCTCCCCACTCCATCCAGATCTAGGAAGGT
>LOEQ01004188.1:0-16304 GCA_001685075.1 Bramus lutescens | reverse complement strand
TAAAAGCCTCTTATGAGTGAGTACATATGATATTTGTCTTTCTGGGTCTGGGTTGCCTCACTCAATATGATGTTTTCTAGATCCATCCATTCTTTGGGCCTCTTTTTATGCAAGTGTTGTAGACTGTGCCGCATCTTAGGCATAGTTCTGGGGTTGCAAGTCAGCACACATCACTCTCAATTTAAAGGACTAACAGGGAGAAGACGGTTGGTCTCGTAGCTAACTCTCCATGAGGGCGAGTGATGCAAAGGGCTTGCTATGCTGGTAGGAGATCAACATGAGCCTCTGTCTTAACAGCAGCTTTTCAAGTTTGCCTCTCGGCACGAAGCTGACTTTGGCTGACAGCACCACATAAACAGTACATATGCCCAAGCATGCAAGCCAGTCCCAACTTGTTAGATACATTTTCACTTTCCAGCCCATGACCCACAATGCACAGAGCTGATGCTAGAACATTCTTTCAGACGATTGATTAGATACTTTCAAAATCTGTAGCTAAGTAGAAGATTGATTTGAGGGAAAATGATACTTTGCCATCACTTGGGTAAATGGTTGATTTATTGTTTGTGACATTCCTGATCTCTGAGTCAATAACTTCTTTTGGAGCTTCTGTAGAGTCTTAACAGTGTTCCTCCTGAAGGGTATATCCATATACCAAGCCCTGATATTTATGAAAGCTATCTAATTAGGTAAAGGGTTGTTAGGGATCTAATTAAGCATTCCGAAATAAAGAGAATATCCTGGTTTATCTGGAAGGATCCTCCCTCTCATGGCAAGCATTTCTGAAAGGGTCACATAGGCTTGGCATATGAAGAAAAAAGCTACATAAGGAGCAAGGCAGAAGTTAGTGTAATAGGACTCGCAAGTTAAGGAAGTGGATATTTGCCAAAAATCTGGAAAATACATTGAATGCATTTTCCTCTGGAGCCTTTAAGTGGTATGTGACCTTGGATATAGACTTCCAGTCTCCAGAGTTGTGTGAAAATAAATTTCCATGACTGCAAATCACGAGACACAGTAGTTTGTCTCAGCAGTCCTAGAAGCTATCCAAGCTCCCAAGAAACCATCTGTGCTAACACCCTGACTGCTACTCACCTTGAATTTTAGTAACTTGAGAAGTCGTGGAAGTAGAACCGATGCTGTTTACTTGAGAAACAGCCAGGAGCTGGTGCGTGCAGGAGGAATGAATTGGCTAATTGTGGATGTTTTTCGTTTCATCATAAGCACAAGTTCATCTTCCTTCCTTCTTAAATCTACCTCTTCTTCTGGTGCCACTGCCCTGTGCTGTTCAGGGGGTTGTTTGATCTCTTGTCTAGTTCATGATTCTTCAGATCTCAGTTCATCAGCACCAAACTAAACACATCTGATCTTGTCATTGCTCTCCTTTAGATAGCTTTGGTAGGATGAAGGAGAAGGTCTATGCATTTTGTTTGAACATGTTCACAAATTCTGTGAACTCCATTGAGCAGAGATTCAATGAACAGCATACAGCAGAACTGGTGGTTTATGGTTTCCAGGATTTGCAGTCATTAAAAGTTACATGGGTTTCTTCTTGCTTTCTATCTTGACTCACCTGTTCTAGTGGAAGACAGTCCCTATTTCTTGAGGATACTCAACTGGTACTATGGGATGGGTAGTTCACTTAGGGAGGAGTTGAGTGAGACCTACAAAAACCAGCTTACAAGGAATGTTGAATGATAGTATCACAGGGAAGATGTAAATTAATGTAGCTTTAGTTGATCTCAGTTGACTTAACTCCAATAACGTTGGCCACTGCTGGGAAATTCATTGTTTGTTCCTCTCTAGCTTTGCTGGCGCTAACACACAGCCAGAGATGTTATGATAGCAACTGCTGCTTGCTGCTTCGAGGACCTGGAAGCTGATTTTGCTAATTCCCCATTGGAGAGCATCTTGTGTCTGCCCAGCCAACTAGTTGTAGCAGCTTAATCACCTGCTCTCCTTCAACTTCTACACAATCCTGCTTTTCGGCCTGAAGTTCTCAGGTGAGATGAGGGCCACCTGTTTAATCCAGAAAAGCCTACCCCTCCATTTCTTTAGACAACAGTGGGTTCTGTCTATGTGGTTTCCCTTTGGCTCATAGGTCAAAATTCCACTGAAGTCTTGCCTATATCTCTGAGGGCTCAGCCTCATTTCTAATCCTTCCATGCCAAAGATCTCTTCACAGGTAATATCTTTCTTGACACCTCGTGAGAGGTTCTGAACTAGAAGTTACTCCTAAGTTCATGGAGCTTCAGAGCTGAAAGAATGGCTGCTTTATGTGCAAAATTCAAGGTGCAATCCATATAGGTGATATATATTTATTTAATCCATTCCTGGCTTACTTTTATTTCTTCTTCATCTCTCAATAACAATTCTATTTATATTTTGGAATGACTGGCAAGCTTATAATTTGATAATTACACTTCTAGCTTCTGTATTTTTCCTCTTTACTCCTTGTCTTTTCTACTTTCCCTTTGTATCTCCCATTCCTTCCACTGGCCCTCCCTTTCTTCCTCCTCCTTCTGGGTATCTTCGTCATATTACTTATGACCGATATTCTTTATTTCATAATATCTTAGTTCCTTCATTAAACATAGCACTCAGCAGCTAAGATTTAAAGCAGTCACATTCATAATCACTCAGTTTCCTCCAAAGTTGATAGTCTGGACAAAGCTCAGCAGAAACGCCTTTACTCTGATCCATGTGGCATCAGCAGGGCACAATGAGGAGGTGGAAGATCTGTTTCTTCTCAGTGTTCCTGACCACTTGAGTTGGGTCGTTGGAACCCAAATAGTGGAAGGAGAAAATTGAGCTTTGCAGCAAGTTGTTTTTTTCTCTGCCACACAGGTGACAGCCGTAGTACCACATACTTTCCCCAAACCAATCAATGCAAATTAACAATTTTAACAATTAAGCTTGCCTCCTGAAGAGATGTGAGATTGATTTGCAACATAGACTGAGCTCTGTGAAGGTAGGTGCTGTATAGCTAGCTCCTCAGTACAGGCTTGAGGAATACACAAAGTCTCCCATCCTAACTTTGCCTTTCTCCCAAGAATAGATTTTTTTTCTCTCTTGAAACGAAATAGAACTTTGTGACTACTTGAGAAACAGAGTTGAAGGGACATTACACAAATTCCAATGTCAAGTGACCAATGCTTCTACATCACTCTCTTTAATATCTTTGGTTTTTGGATCAGCAGCATTCTGAGACGAGGCCCAACCTTTAGAAAGGCCCACACAGAAAGAAAAGAAAAAAAAACATATATGCCCACACTCCTAGGCACTATCTAACATTAACTTCCCTGCCATGTGTGTGGCCCTTAGAAATGGATCTTTCAGTTCCTACTTGCACCTCCTACACTAATGCCACATTGATCAGTTAAGCCGTCTCTGCTGAATTCTGTCAACACTATTGACTTTTTAAGAAACTGGGTGAATGTGATTGGTTGAAGGCACAGAATATCAAGATAATCTTTTGATAAAGTCGTATGGACAATGTAAAGGTCTAAACTGGAATATGTACCTTAGACATTACATGGGTACACTCAACTAGCTAATGATCTTGGTTTCCCTTTAGAGCTTCTTCTGGAGTACATTAGCATTATTTTCTTAAGGTACATCTTGAATATATAGGTAGATCTTAAGATAACCCACGTTTCCTGCTCCTGAACTGCTTCTTCTGTCTTGAATTGATTCCCTACATTTGGTGCATGCATATATGTGCTAAAGTCTGGTCTTTCTGGAAAGAAAAAGAAAAGAGGAACTAACCACAGATGAATCACCTTTTCTACCTCCCCTTCCTGATGCTTTTTACTCCTTTCACCACCCCACTTTATTCTTTCCCTGCCTTTAACAAATCGAACACGGGTGTCCAGGCTACAAAATACTAACACTACAATCAGCAATGTGAGATTGATGACTACCTTAATCGCCATCATAGAACCTTCATCCAGTAACTGATGGAAGCAGATGCAGAGATCAACAGTTAAGCACTGGGAAAGTTTTAGAGTTCAGTTGAATAGAGGGAGTCAAGACCATGAGGGGGATACCCACAGAGCTCACTGACTTCGGACTGACAGCCGGGGAATCTGCATAGGACTAAACTAGGCCCTCTGATGTGGGTGACAGTTGTGTGGCTTGGGCAGTCTGTGGGACCACTGGCAGCAGGATCAGGATATATCACTAGGACATGAGCTTGCTTTTTTGAGCCCATACCTTACTCAGCCTAGATACAGGGGGAAGGGCCTTGGTCCTGCTTCAAAGTGATGTGACAGACTTTGTTAACTTCCCATGGGAGGCCTTACCCTCTCTGAGGACTAGATGGGGCTGGGGTGAGGAAATGGCAGAGGAAGCAGGAGGAGGGGAGGGAGGGGGAATTGGGATCTGTATGTAAAACAAACAAACAAAAAAGACTGTTTTAAATAAAATAAAATAAAATCAGCAATATAGACAGAGTTCCTATTCCACCTGGAACGTTACATCTCAATGGGGAATTCCAGTCAATAAAGACAGACATTCCAACCAATAAGTAAATAAGTGCACATCTGGAAAAATCATCAAGAGTCTTGTCATTTGGACCAGAGAGGAATTTAACTAGTGCATGACCATGAAGAAGAATGGGAGATGAAAACAGATATGAACAAGACTACTTTTTATATGGAATGTTCCGGAATAGCCTCTCCAAGGAGGTGACATTTGCATTCTACACAATAAGAAGGGATATCTCACTTTCTAAATGCAATGCTTCCTAGGCAAAGAAAGCAGCAGGCACAATGTCATGAGGTGGGAAAAATATATTGTTCTGCAAAATAGTAAGGGAGGGTTTTATGGCTGCAGCATAATGAATAAGAAGCTTAATAAGTCAAGCTTGGAAGAATAAGCAGATACCAGACCATATATATTTAGAGGCCATAATAAAAGAAATTCAGATTTAATTCCAAACACAATTGATAATTACTGAATAACTTAGACACAGAGGGGTCCCATGAACTGATTTGCATTTTAACCCCCCTTCTTCTGCTGTGGAAAGAATGAGCTGGACGTACGATGAGGCCCTTCCTTCAGGAAACAACCAGTCATGAGATTATGACGGTTTAGGCGGTAGCAAAAGAAAATTGAGGTTAAAAAAATATATGTTGCTGTAAAATGTCTAGTTATAGCATCTGAAGCTTTACGGTAACTTGGGCGAAGGCAATGAAGAGAAGGAAAAATCTGGTTTAGTAAACTTTCACTCTCTTTGGAAGCCTTTGAGGCCATTGCTGGTTTTATCAGGAGGGTGTGTTCACCTTCTGGTTCCTTCATGAAGCATACCCAGGTACTTCCTGCTGGAATTCATCTTAGAGCTGAATAGATTTCCCAAGAAAACACGGGGCCCTAGAATGTGTTAACTTTCAACCTACTCCTTGTGTTATTTTCCACATCAGTGAAAATTACACACACACACACACACACACACACACACACACACACACACATGCATATTCAGAGAAAGAAGAGATGAATTGTCCCAAGGGCTTCAAAAGAGAGTGAGGACTTACAACATATGTCAGCATATTGTATAAATGTATACAAACTCCCTTCTCTTGCCTCTGTTTCTCTCCATAGGTCCCATACAGCAGGGAGTCTGTGTCTTGTATCCAGTCCTCTTCTCTGTCCCTGGCACATTGCAGAAAGTAAATTCAGATATGCTGAGTGAGTCAAGCTTCAGGTTTTTGACTCATTTGTGAAACGCTTTATTTTCATAGAACAAATATCAGAATTCCAGCCTCTGCATGATATTAGACCCTCCATGGTCAAGCAAGAATTCCGTTGCCTGACGTACAGTGCAATGAATGACCTTGGGGCGAATTTACTTGCTCTGTTTGGTCTGGGAAGCTTGGATGCGATATAACAAAACTTCTATTAACAAGACCAGTTGGGAATGGGGTGTTGTGACGACTAAGGCGGGAAAAGAAAGGGCTTTTGTTCGGCGCCATTTGGGAAGTCTGTTCTGCCTTGGTAAGGATGGTGCAATGAATATGACTTTTGTCTCAGTCACAATGACAGTACTTCTCCTGTCCTGTGAACGCAGTAATGTCAAGGCTTTATTCCAATGTAATTATTTTGGAGAGGAAGCTTTGGGAAGAGATTGGGTTAAAAGTGTTTTGGGATGAGGCCAGAGCTTGAGATGCTCCATCTTAAAAGAACAACAGGAACTTATTTCCCCTCCACAACTGATCTTTTCTCTTAAAAAGACAAATAAAAGGAAAGGGAGAGAGGGGAGGGTAGATACAACAAATACATTGTTTACCTGTATGAAAAGTTTAAAGAATAAATAAAAAATATTAATTAAAAACAACAATTCACACATGTAAGTAGAAGGAATATTAATGAAAGATCCTAATTAAAGTATTAAGGCTTCCTGCAAACCTCAATTTAATTTTTGCTCTAAATAGACTAAGAGATTTGGGCTTAATCAGAACTACATTTACTTTATTTAATTTAGAACATGTAGCTTTTCAGTGGTCTACAGAACAAGAAGAAAGAAGAGGTTTGTGGGAAAAGGAGGTAGGAGGAACGGATTGTTCCCTCTCTTTCACAGCAAGGCTTTAGTGAATTTATCATGGTACCAGAACTGGAAGGAAACTACGATACAAGGAGACATCATGTGATTTTAGCAGCAACGAGTTGATCTTTTTTGCCCAAAATAGACCCACCTGCTTATAGATGTCTGGCATTCCTTTAACTTGGGGCAAAGTCAAAAAGGCCAGCTGTTCTCCCTGACACCCTTCCCACAGGCTGGCTGGCGCTCAGCATTCCAGCCATGAACTTAAGGCTAAACTTTTGTTCACAGTCTACCTTAAGGCACGCCCTTCCCTCTCCACATCTATCTCTCAGATATTTCACTACAATTGAAATTACCTAAACACGCTCAATGTCAGAGATGACGTAATAGGAGAATTCAGATTCCCCTATTCCTTTCTCAACTCTGTGACTCTGGTCAAGCCCCTAACTGTTACTGCAGTAGCTTCCATCTAGGTAAAATGTTAGTAAGAAGTCGATTTAGTAAGACTCTCAGGAGAATGAAATTAAGCAAATATAAAACAATGTTTAGCAACCCGGATGTCAACCAAATTAAGAGTAGTTAAAACACTGTAGCTCTAACACTCATATAGTGTCATAGAGTATAGCCTTCTGTATGTAGTGACATGCGCATAGCATCCAAGACATGTGAAGTCATAAACACAAGATGTCTGTAATGTTTATAGTACTCTATAGTTTAGATTTTAAAAGAAAAACAAATAAGCACATGTATTTACTTATAATTTCACTACCACCAACTAACCACTGAGCCATCTCTTCAGATCTTTACCTTATTTATTTAATTTTGAATCATCTGAAATCTTATACAACTTACTTAAACCTATTTCAAAGAGAAAACAGCATAATAAAGCCCATTAATTTGTAAAAACTTACTAATTATGAATTCTGGTTTCTAACAATCACCAGAGTTTTGTTGAATACTTTTAAAACACAAATCTCCAAGTAGGGTTGTACATATCTAGGGAAACAGTCTCTAAGAATACAAAGAGTTTCAAGGGCTTCTTAGATTGAGTGCTGTTGACGTGTTTCCAGTGGCAACAATGAAATTATTATTAGGGATAGTTTTTATTTAGATTAAGATAAAATTACTAAGTAATTAAATTAGTATAGTCAGAAGATAAAATGCCCAGAATAAGTAGATAAAGTAAAAGAATGTGTTTAAAATCTAGCAATGTTTATTTCTACTGACAAGAGGTGGCATGAATTTGTTCATGGCATGTGTTATTCTTTATAAAATGTACACATTTCCTCAGTTTGCATGTTGACGGAACCAGCAAGTACATGTGTCCTAGGAGAAAGAAACTCTGGGGTCTGGGAATGTAGTATCAATGTTTCTTCTCCATCTGAAAGGAATTAGGCTCCTTGTAGAAACAATGAGTTCTAGATGTCGGGCAGAAAATATTCGAGATGAAGCTGAGACATGTCATGATCAAAAGCAAGACTATATGAGTCAACTTTAAGAAAGCTCCACAGGCTAAAGTTGGTGAGAAGATAACATTAAAATATGTCAGATATGTAAAACCAGAAAGGTCTTTGGGAGAGTGTTGGACCTTTGCTTACTCTTCATTAAATAGAAAAACAGAAAGAATAAAGTACGTATCCCACCTCTTATTTCTTTTTCTTCTGTTTGAGATCAGCACATAATTGAGAAGGGAAAACTCTTCCTTTGAATTCTTCTGGCTACCAAACTCCAAAGGAATGACATAGTTGGGATGTCTCCACTCTGCTAATCCTGATGAATGCTGGATCTAGAAAATGATCATACATGGCCCCATTAAGTAAAGGGTGACAGGAAGCTTAACAATGGAGGGCTGTCAGAAAGACATTGCCCAAACCTACTGATCAGTTCTGATATCAGTGAATAGGGAGAGCTACGGATCATGGGAGTCTAGAGATAAAAAGCAGGCAAATTGTCAGTCCTTATGATGGACACTCCCTTTGTACAAAGACAATAGATTCTGTGCTTTAACCTTACACATTTGTACTAACTGTAGATGGGAATAAGAAAAACTTAAACGATGGTAGAGCATCAGCATAGCCATTATCTGAAGCATTCTATAGTTTAAACAACCCATGTCTTTTGCAGCACAGAGGCTCACGTGCATGGATGTAGGAAGAAGGGAGATGTTGTGTGCCCCCAAAGACTACAAAGACCAGCACCAATGAAGCTCGTTGGATCCTCATTTGATCAAACCAATAGGGAAAGTGCATTTTGTTGACAATTAGGTCAATTTGAATGTTGGCTTTGAAAGGTTTCCGTACCCTGATAATAAGTCTCTCCGCCAACACCGTCATCCAAATCAAGCCGAATTAAAATAAAAGACCAAGTTTGTTGGGCAAAACATTCCATGGCGATTTTTCTATGAGACGTGACCAGGAGATAAGACAAGAAAAAAATCCACAAAAACCATGTGGCTATTCTCCAGAAGGCAGTTCAAATACCCTGAAGGGTGGCTCTGGGGGAGGAGCCACAGCTTGTCAGGCTTTCTGAGGGAGGGATCTGGAGAGAGAGGGGTGGGTACAAAGTGGATTTCCCAGCTAAACAAGCTAATTTATCAATTTTATATTTTGATTGTGAATTGTATATAGTGCGACGGTGAGCAAACTGTAATGAACTCTGGTCTACTAACAAATGGGGTACACTGTCGAAGGTGGAGTAGGGATAATTTTCAGTGGATAATTTAAAGGCAGATGAAGCAGCCACCCTCAACACATAGACAAAGCTGGTAGGTGCTTCTCTTCTTTTATTTTGCATATTTTTTAACCTCAGTTCTGTTTTTCATTTCAAATGACTCCTGACGACTGATCTGTAAGAAAGACAAGCTCAGTTTGGATCCAGTTGGGTGGCCTTGGGAAGGGAAGACAAATGGTGGCCTTAGAAACAAAACAAAAAGACAGACGAGGAGGAGGTGGAGAGCGGGAATTAAGAGCCATGGCTCAGCAGGAGTTGCCTGCATGCTGAAATAATCCTTCCAGTCTTTCTAACACGCCAGCCCAGACCACTAGATTCTAGAAAAGTGTACCGTGTCTTCTTGTAGCTCACAATAAGGCTTGTGAGCCTGTAGGATAAGGAAGGTCAGCCTGGATGGAGTTGAACATCCCACATAACCTTCCTTTCGAGGGGCACAAGCTAGGTGACTAAAAATGGGCCCTTGTTTTATTGCCCACCATGTGAATAAACAACAGTAGCGCCTGGGAATTTATAGTTCACCCTTTTTAGTGTGTGTTCCACTTTTTTTTTCAGATTTAAGGATCAAATACAATGCTATGCTGGACGAGCACCCTAGTTGAGTCTATTTTATTTGTTACTGCCTTCTGTGCACACCCTACTCTATTCTACTAATATGCAATGTTTGCATACCATTTTTCAATTTTAGGGGGAGGGGAGGGGCTGGTTAAAAGTCACCAGACTACAAGAAGACGAGCAACAGCAGAAGATTCATTTCGGTAATCTTTTATTTTCTTATGTATTGGTGCCTAGACGACATCGATTCTAGGCATGTGGGCCTAGTGTCTGAGGACTCTGTAAAATGTGGAAATGTGGGAATTTACTGAAATTACTGTGGAAATCTGGAGAAAAAGGGATAAATTAGGAAATTTCCAGTCTCAAGAAAAATGTCTTAGCTATGATGAGCTTCAAGTCCTTCATATGAAGAAAAGCCTCAGACTTGGCCTGGACCTGGAATAATGTCCAGACAAAACAAACAGCATATTGAGTTTAAATATTACATCACAGCCAAGGTTGGAGGACCAAAATGGATTTCTTTGCTGCGATTGTGGACCAGAATCCACCCAATAGCTGCGGGTGGAGGTGCAGGCTGGTTGTGGATGTGCGGTTGAGTTTGAACTGATGTAGGAACCATATTTATCTGGGGTTCACCTTCTGGTCCTCTTTGTTCACAGAAAGGGCACTATGTCAAAGCAGGGGTCAGCTGCAGCAACCTGCAACCACATGTTCCTCTGCGTTGTTGTGTCTGCATTGACCCAGGTAGACAGTCTCGCTCTGGAGTCTTCTGACTTCATACAGTAGGGAGCTGTGGGGTCTTGGACGTGCCATTCAGTTTCTGGGACTTATTTTCCTCTTCTGTATCCACAAGGCCGTCATTCAGTGTTTCGGGGGTACCTGATTCTGATACAATCCTTCAAGTGCTTAGCGTACCAGCTCCTTGGGGAACTTCCCTCTGCATCAAAACCATCTTGGTTTCTCCCTTCATTTGAGGAGAAGTGGGAAGTGGGGCTTGTATCTTTGCTCCGTGGAAGCTTTGTTAGCATAAACTTTTGTGCTCTACTTAATCAACTGGAGCAGAATGTTGGCCAAGAGGATTCTCCCCAGTTCAGAGGGAGTAAGCTGCAGACTGAGCTGTTTTAGATCAATTCATTATATTTCTCTTCTAACACTGACCACATTTCTTCTCCCAGGGAATCTGGAGGGATTTTATCTAGTTTAAATCTTGTCCCTGGGAATGCCTCTTTCCCCTCTGTGTGCATTACCCTTGAATTTATGTAAAAACAAGCAGGTTTAAGCCTGCTTTAGTAAAGCAACCTATGCTAAAGTTAGAAAAACCACTTTGGGCTAATAAATTCATATGTAAACCATTGCCTGAGGCACCTTTCAAATGTGTACCCACGGGCACCCAACTGATTGTTTGCTCCAGTAGGTTTTTATATTTCCTGTATCATTTGGAGAGTCACAAGCTTGTGATCCATGGATGGAAGAAGGGATTGTGTAGGTATTCTGTTCTCAGAGAGATGCCCGAGTTCTCACACTCTGTCTAGGGGGAATTTTGTGCCCAGAAAGCAGAAGGGGAGAAGAAGCAGGTTCTCTGGCAACAAACAGTGGAAGAAAACAAGAAATACAACAATCAAGGGGCTATACCAGGATGTCTATTTAATCACCACCATACAGACTCTTGTCTTCTTGAGCTGAACAGTGTCCTTCGAACCAAACAAGAATGCGAAAAGGCCAAAAACATTACCAGCAGCCTTGGCTCAACAGTCCCTTGGTATTGCTGCCACCTAATGGCACTCGATGGTAACACAGGACAAAGTGAAGCCACCACGTGCTTGGTGTTTCTTTCCTAAATACCAACCACCCCACAGTTATAACAGACCTACATTCAGGAGAGAAGGGTCTATGATATGACTTCAGTGGTAGAAACGATATCATATGTATTCTTGAGAAGGCCTGTCTGGAGTGCTATCTTAATGAGTCCTGAAATGGCTCTCGCCAACTGAAGAGGCTCAGTCGGGTAGACACACTAAGTCCCAAGAAACCACACTGACAGTTCCATGTGGGAGCAGAGACTCTGATGGCCCTTTGGGTGCAGGTGAAATTTTTCATCGGGACAGCTGGTCAGCTCTGTCCTGCCAACCAGCTCCACACAGAGGCTTATTAATAATTAGAAACGTCCAGCAGATAGCTCAGGCTAGCTATCTTAGCTAGCTCCTATGACTTAAGTCAACCCATTTCCATTGATCTATGTGCTATCCCAGACTCCTTTACCTTTTCTAGATACTTCCCCTCCTGCTCACTCTGTGCTTCATGGCATCTCCTAGCAACTCCCTTAGCTACACCCCTCCTATTCCCAGCATCCTCTCAGTTTGGCTTTCCAGCCTAACCTCTTTTGTCCTAGCTGTCTGCCAGTCAGCTCTTTATTAATCCAATCAGAAGGTGCCGTGGCAAAGACCACCTTCATGGGGCACACCATTATTGTTCCATTGTATTTGGGACTTTAGCGCATGGTACAGATTCGTTCCACTAAGGTCCAGCTATCAAAACGTTGAAGTCCAGCAATCAAAAGCCCCAATGTGGCTACCCTAATTAACTTGTTTAATGACCTCATCCTAACCTGGTGTTTCTCTTTTTACCTTTTATAAACTGCCATTTTCCTATGGGCCATGGCTGACTCCTGTCTATCCAGAGGAAGTCTTCATCTCCCTGAGCCTTGTTCCTCTTAGGGCAAATAAATCTTTGTGCTGAAAACTTGGTCTTGAGATATCTTGTGTTGATACTGCTTCCTTCAATTAATACGCTCAATCTAATATAAGCACATCAGAAAAGCTCATAAAATTGAGGTTTCATGAGGCCCAATTACTAATATCAAGCAGATTAAAATCTCTGCCCACAGTCTAAAAATTAGAGAAAAAAGTAAAACATAAACAGGTAACTTTCCAGGTCTTGTACCTTAGAGTCTAGGTTCTCCTGTGAAGGTCATGTTTGGGTGATACCCGAGCAGTCTGGGAATCAGGCCAGAGCCATGTTTACCTGCCCTTGATAACATATCTACTAACTTCACACTAAGATTCTTGGAGGCACTGTGAACATAGCTGTTTAGCGGTGAGAGTAACTCAATGGCTCCTGTGTCATAGGTGCAGATCGGGGCCAGAGCCTCCTCTCTGGTCTAAGAGCCTAGCTGAGCAGACTGGAGAGGTGATACAGAGCTGGCATCTACACCCAGCCCATGGCAAATGATCAGCCCAACAGAACCGTGTTTGGAGAGGAATCACATTTGTGGATGAGATTTGTTAATAGCTCAATTGTAGAAACAGGACTTGCCATTTAAAATGACCTTGGCTTTCTTTGACTCATTGGGTAGGGAAAGTCCTATAATAATTTCCTTGAAAACATTATCAAGGGGAGAGGAAGTGATTAAGGAATTACCATAGGATTTCAACAGTCTATGGAGGTTTAGAATTAGCTACCGACTTCAAAGTCTTTGTCGACATGCAAATACAGAAAGACCCAAGAGCAATCATCAATCTAAGGGTCTGAAGAGCAATGTATTTGGTAGGCTTTAATTTCTGACTGAAATTCCTAGACCATGTTTAGGGTGGAGCAGCAAGGTTACCATGCAATAATGCAGGGCCATGCAAGGGATTCCGTATAAACGAGTCATGTGATGTTGAGTTTGTGTGCCTCTGAGTGTAGTGAGGTTTGGAAAAACACCTATTGTATATTAAGTATCAATTATCAATACCCATCCTTGGAAATTCTGTGCATGGAAGATGCTCTGTGGGAATTTCCAGGAAGTATGGCAGAAGAAAGCTCATTTTTCTGTTGAACCATTTGCCACACAAAAGTCAATGCATTGGTCATGAGTTCCTAAGCTGCCCCTTTCCAAGTATCTGTAATGTTCCAGGAACTCTGTGAATATCATCTCTAACATTCAAAACAACCTTTATTATATATGAAGATACTACATCTCAAGTAGGTTAAATAGATTAGCTAATGTCACACATCATGTAAGCTGCAGAGATGCTTGTGTAGACCACAGTGTGTCTATTTTCCTAGCAAATACATCAATACCTCAATTTCCTGCATTTAGAGTTATGAATTGGGAAGAAACCCAAATATTTCTTCATATCATTCCTTACTGGAAAAAGCCCTTACCATTTTGGGAGTATAGCTCCGTGGTAGAATATTGGCCTAGCCTGTGCAAAACTCTGGGTTTTATCTCTAGCCCTGGAAACAAAACAAAGAAACTAACTCATGTGTTTGTATCTCCTCTTCTAAAGGGAACTCAACACTGCTTTTCAGTGGCTGGAGACACTGGAGTGGAGCCAATATCTTCTTCAGGTGGCAGTCTGTGCTTTTTGTGGGGGTTCTTGAGGAAGGCTACAGGGAGCTTCATCATTAATAATTCAAACTGTTCCCTTCTTTAAAAAAGTGGTCATAAATTACATTCCTCTGGGTGCACGTGAAAATGGTCATTTCTGGCAGTATAAATTCTGAACATCTCCAAATGAATGTGAAACCACCCACTCTCAGTAATCACGGCAGTGGAAGGGAGTACTGGGGCATTTAATTGAAAATAGCTGACACCATCCTGGTCGCTGATGATTATTTTTGGAATATATTATATAATTTGGACAGGGGAAATACTGCATTTCCTAATTATTTTCTGAGGCATGTATAAAAATGATTTTGCACCTTCTTGCTTCATCTAGGAGGAAAAAATGGGGCACGTGGCACAGACTCTGGGCTTAGAGAAGAGAAAGAAAGAGTTAAAATGGTTGTTTAGAAAGAGAAATATAAATAATACCCAAACTGTGATGAATCTTACTGTCACTTTCTGTGAAGTGTCCCTCGACTACCACACACACTTTAATTTTTTAAAAATATTTACTTATTTAATTTTTGTTAGTGCTGAGTGATGACCGAACCCAGGGCCTTGCACTAGTCTGGGTAATATAATGAATTCAGTATCAATGTAGAACCTTCCTAATGTTGTGACCCTTTCTTTAATGCAGTTCTTCTTCTTGTGGTGACCCCAAACGTAAAAATATTTTTATTGCCACTTCACAACTGTAATTTTGCTACTATTATGAATCATAATATAAATATCTGTGTTTTCCAATGATCTTAGGTGACCCCTGTGAAAGAGTCGTTTGACCCCACAGGTTGAAAACCACTGATGTAGAGTGGCTTGAATGTTTTGTTCATGAATAATATGTTTATATCACAAGTGCTGCAGTTTCAAAAGTGTGTTGTTGTACCAGTTATATTTATATGCTTGTATGTATACAACATAAATGCAATATATATTGAGCACATTACATAAAATACCATATGTGGCCTTGCAGGAACTTTCCTGGGTGGTATGAACAACTATCTATTCACCCCAGATGTGGTACCAATGACAAACCAGAGACACAGTTCCCACAAGTCTAGTGTGGTGAACCAATGAGTTTACAGAGTTTATTTACTGTCTGTAGCACGGGCGCCCTTGGTAGCTCCATCGCTCAAGGGCCCTCTCTAGCATCGCTTTCAGGTAATACTCATGGAAGGTGCATCCCTGGACTCTCGCACATCCTGCCTACAGCTCCCTCTGAAGAGCCTCTGCCCCTGGCCATAACTTACGATTTTCATAACAGTGAGGAAGGGTTCTGTGAATCTTGTAACATTCTGACCTTCCTGAACCTTTTACGTTTCTTCAGCTTCTTAAATTTTCTGTGCCTCTAAGATGAAACAGCTATCCAATGTTTTTATCTATGTGTGCACACCTTCCATGTCTGGCTCAGTAGCTGGATTCTGCCAGGTAGGCATGATTCCAATACTTTCTGACAATATGTAAAATAATTAGCTATAAAATTGCGGTTTTGCCTAGATTTTTAGTAAAGTTCCTTTTGAAGCATGATATTGAATGATATATTCACAAACATTTAGTAGGTCCTTCTTTTAAATTGTTTTGAGATCAGTCAATAATTTGGTTAGAAAAGTACAAATTGAGTAAATTTAAAATTTAAAGATCACCTATTGCTGGGGCAGTAACCACAAGCCCATGGATTGTACATTTGAATACATTAAGCCCATCATTTATTTCCTGTGCTATCTCGTATACTTAGCAGCAATTGAAATAAAGTAGATCAACTGTAGCCAGCATACTTTTATTTACCTATTTATTTATTTTGTTTCAATTTTATTATTTTATTTTCTGTATGAGGTGTCCTGTAATTCAGGTTAGCCTTGAACTGGCTACATAGCTGAGGATGACCTTGAACTCCTGATCCTCTTTATTCCACAGACTTTTATTTTTTGGTGCTTACCAGATTCAGGCATGATTTCTCTTGGTCTGAAGCATAACTCAAGTTCAAGTTACACAGCTAACAAGCAGAAGCAGGGGTGGTAGTCTAGGTGGTTGACTCATTTTTTAGGATTCGTGTGTGTGTGTGTGTGTATTTGTGTGTATGTGTGTGTGAGTGAGTGAGTGAGTGAGAGAGAG
>LOEQ01004187.1:182719-194678 GCA_001685075.1 Bramus lutescens | reverse complement strand
ATTTTTAATAAAAATAAAATTTAAAAAAGAGATTAGTCATATGTATCCAGCTGGAGAAAGTAGCACAACTGGGGGAGGTGCTGAAATTGGTATATATTGTCTCTGGCTATTTAAATTCTAATTCTTACTTTTGAACCCACCATAATATTAGTAGAGTAATTATTCCAAATGCCTTCCTTCTTGTTACATCCTGAAACCTCTGAAATCCTGGATCAAAATAAATCTGTCTATCCTTAAAAAAATTCATATGATAAGCTATCTACAAATCCAATGATCACAATGCCTTTCTTACAATGTGTATCAAAACAAAACAAACAAACAAACAAAAAAACCCAAAACAGCCTATCAAAGAGAAACTATGCCCCATTAGGAAATATAGGAGCTCCATTAACTTGGGAACAAAGTTGCATATCTGTCTCATTATAATTGAAACAACATGTTCTGTGTTAATTTTTTCATCAAGATGAAAGGGAATTTGTAAAACTATCAGGCTGTTTATATCTCAATGGTAGACTACTTTCAATGTTGAATTAATTTAGTGTCACAGAATCTGCTAGTTATGAGACATGTAAGAAAGATTTTGTCAAAATAAAGTCAATCCGTAATGAGTTTTTCTTCTCTGTGTGTGATCATCGTGTGCTAATTTACTTCTGGTGACTACCCAGACTCTCTCCTCCTATGGCATACCTGTAATACATCAGCAGTTCCTTTATCTCAGTATCAACCACCTTTCAAAAC
Source organism: Bramus lutescens (assembly GCA_001685075.1). Taxonomy (NCBI): domain Eukaryota; kingdom Metazoa; phylum Chordata; class Mammalia; order Rodentia; family Cricetidae; genus Bramus; species Bramus lutescens. Next base: position 193,940 of record LOEQ01004187.1, on the reverse strand, counting down.
GCCTAGCCTCATTATGCTTGCCCAGAGTGTCCCAGTTGTGGTTGCTAACGTCATCGTTCCTTTGAAAATATAAGGATGTGTCCATGCTTCTGAAAAATGTGGGCCACACGCGTCTTCCCAGAAGGTTAGCTGCAGCCAGCAGAGCCAGCGCAGGTACTAATGAAGCAGATTCCATCGACTCAGGCATTTTCTCTCTGCATAATGACTCAGTCTGTGAACTCGAGATGGGTTTCAGCAGGAAGGGATTGCAGCATCCCTGAGCACTGGGCCATAATTATAATTACAGGTGTGGCACCGACAGCAGGAGAGGGTGAGCTCATAAGGAAAAAAAAAAAGGTTTGCTCTGCTGGATCATCTATCTTCTCCGGAGAACAAAGAGCAGACGAATAAATGAGTGAGTTACCATGTAAACAAATTGAGCAACCACCGCCACACATCAGAGTGCATGTTCCTCCGCCAATATATACATGCCTCTCTTACAGGAAGCTCTTTCCCTGGTAGAGGTGAGCGCTGCCTCCCTGTCCCCTCCCAGCCTCCAGCGGGTGGATGGACGGGGGCCGATTGCATAACAGCAATGGGCTTCTGTTCCTCTAGTCTTTCACCATCTCCCCCTGCTCCGGTCTATTTCACAATCACCACGAGAGGACAACGCAAGCATTGACCTTGAATGAGAATGTTCAGGCCTCCCCGAGTCACAGCTAGGGAGAGGACGGCAAGGTGTTCTTGTCCCTTTTAGAGCCCAGTTCTAAGATGATAGGAGGTGTTGCTTTTATTTTCGTGCAGACAGCTCTCTTTTGGCCAACAGCAGACTCAGTTGGGTTTGAAGCTAATTGGAGCTTCTCCTTGTACTTCTTCACTTTTGGGTTTTCATAAAAGCAATTTGCAGGGCTAGGAGCCAGTCCTCTCCTGGAAAAGCAAATGAAAGGAGTACTGCAATTATGCAAAGGATTAAGAAAAAAAGTCACTGCAACACAATCTCTTGTTTGCCTACGTTTAAGCAGGGCAATTACACCCCTATCTCTATTTTCTGCTGTGCTCCCAACAATGGGTTTGCCTGTAGGCTGAGGTTCCCCAGGGATGGTGTCCTGACATAGCCAGAGGAAGATCATGAATAGAAGCGTTTTCAGGCTGGCAAGTTCTGATCTAGTAGCCCTAACGCTAAGTAGGGAAGAGTTTAACGGAGTTTGGGACATGGCATTTGTTAATGTAATGGGAAGCTTCACAACATGACGAAGATTCTTTCTTAGGAACCTATGTGGGAATGTTGAAAACATTTGAAGTAATAGACATGCAATTATCCTATTTCCTGTGTTTTAATGCATAGAAAATTGTGTCCCCATACCACTTTGCACATATTAGCTTGGCTGTTTGGAACTTGGAGGTCAAAGGAGAATGTTCAGTGTGTACCAAGTATGGCTTGATCAAAAGGAGAGGACAGGAAGCAAAGTCTTGTCTTTGTAAGGAAAAGAATGGCTATATTATTTCTTTAAAGAGAGGGGCAAGGCCCTTGACTGCCATTACAGATTAGAGTCATTCACAGGATAGTCATTCACAGGATTCACAGGGTAGCTCCCTTCTCTAGTGATCCCTTGCTGTTTTCTAGCAAAAAAAAAAAAATCAAGCAGTTTTGTGGTTACAGTTTGCTTGGAGCCACCAAAGGACTAGGACCTGCTCTTAGAAAACATCCTTACAAAGCTGGGGCTGGAGAGCATGTCACATGAGCCATGTCAAAGCTCTAGGGAGCATAAGATATCCAAGTCTCCTCACGAGAGGAGAGCTGCACAGACATGGGCCTCTTTGAGACACACACACATATCTTTTCCGTTAGTCGCCTGGCTCCAAGCAGCGCAAACTGGCTGCCTTGTAGTACCGCCCCAAGCATGCACAATCATCCGTCATCACCCATGCAGGGGAAAAGCAGAAAGAAAGTGGGTGTGGTTGGGGAAGAGAATTGATCATATGGAGGGGCAAGGAGGTGGGTGGGGGTGGGCGAGGTAGCAAATGTGAGACAAAAGGATAGTGTGGGTGAGGTTCAAAGATGGCAGGGCCGGCCTCACAATGAAGGATGAAGCTGTTACAGGGGGCATGTGGTCCTCTGCTAAGGGCTTGCTAACCTCTGGAATTCACAGGGAATGGCACAGCCTGTCCTGCAGCAGGCAGGGTTTGACCTAACAGAGCAATTCTAGAATCTGGCATACATGGTGGCAAAGGATTCAGCATATTATCCTAAAAGGCCCAGGACAGAGTTGAGTGGCAGAGCGCTTGGCTAGCACATGGAAGGCTCCGGGTTTAGTATCAGTACCAGGGTGAGGGTAGCTCTAGAAGAAAAGAAGGTCTTGGTGAGGCATAGTGCACATCAATTGAAAAGGAATAGCAATTAACAAGAAGCATTTCTGACAGAGTTATAATAATGTTGCCCTGGGGGAGGTGTTACAAAGGGAAGTGTACCAATAGTGCTGCCCTTAATAGAACCCCTGGAGTGAATGGCCAGGTGAAGCTGATTCCACGTGTCCTCATATGCCCTGTTTCTTTGCATGCAATTCATTAGTTTTCCAGATAGGAGTGCTTTCACAGGTGTGGGTTTCAGAGACAAACACGTGAGCATCTGAGCACCAGCCCCCTCATTTTCAATGACCAGTAGATTAGAATGCGAGGCAGTTTGGTATCTGGAATGCTGCAGGAGTTAACGTGCAGCTGTCATTAAGATCTCCCCCGCTTCTGAGATTCCTGGGGGCAGAGTTCAGTCTTCACCTGAACCTCTCCTAGGCACTGCTTTCTTACCATTTGAAGTTTCCCTTTGCCCCATTCTATTTCTTCTTCATTGGCCTTAATGTCCTAGGAATTTCCATCCAAGGTGAAAAGACGTTACAAACTAAGCGCCTGTAAACAGCTTCCACCCGCTTTTGCCAGCAATGTCCATGGCAGAATGAACAGGAAATGAACCGGTCCGCTTTGCGGTGTTGAGCTGCTGCCCCTGTCTCTTGGACCAAGCGTTCGGTTATCTGGAACCTGTCGATGATTCTGCTGTAATGCGGTTGCTGCCATTCTGCTTCAGAGCTGAAGGATCTGGGAGGCAGGAGCAAGAGGCATGGTGCTCATTTGAGGATGGAAGGGATCTCTGAGGCGAGACCCATACATTTGAGTGTGACAAGTTAAGAAAAAAAAAATCCTTTCAAAAGGATAAAACAGGGTGAAAATTTTGTTAGCTCTAAGCTTAAATTCAGTTCCATCTCCCTTATAGTGAAAAGTTAGGACATTTTAAGAATCAGTACTTTAAGCCAGAGGTGGCTTTGTTCTTCAGATCGCAAACATTAAGGCCACTAGACCTGAAAGACATATAATAATATTGTTACTACTATATTTTAATAGATAATAATATACTATAGTATAAGAATAGCATCTTATACTACTTACAGGCTTATGTTGCCTGAGGCTGGGTCTTGGACCACAGATGCTGCTGTGCCGGGGAAGAGTTTGTATTGCCTTTAGTATTTAACTGATGCTGAACTCAACTTCTGATTGTGTAGAGAAGCTATGTCCACTCAGAAAGAGGCAAAGTCCTTAGAAACAGGCCATTGGCTTCCTGTCTGTAAAAGATGTGTAAGGACACCTTTCTAACTGGCTAGCTAATGGATCTCTAGCAGAGGGAGAAGACACAAACATCTCCATCTAGGAGATGAGATAATTAAGAACTATTAGAGTTTAATTACCTGTCCTAGGTTCCATGAGAAGGCAAACCCAGAATGTCATTATGTGTAGTATAAAGCTTCCCTCTATCTATGGTTGCTAGGCAACAGCATAAACCTATCTCTAGGTTCCTGAAGCCACTAGGTTGCCTTTCAGATATAGTGACATTTTTGGGCTTGGAATCTAAGTCTCTCAGTTTTCAATGAACAATTGCAGGATTGTTACAGGCCTCCTGCTTCTTCATGCCTTACCCAGGCTTCCTTGTATGAAAAAGTGCTTTATACATAAATATCAACTAATTGGGGAGTTGCAGTGAGCCCTAAAGGACTTTTTATTTCTGCTTCCAATTTTCAATGCAAGAAGAATATCGTACAATATTCTTCAAATAATAAAGGAGTTCTTTTAAAACAAAAAAGACCTTCAGTGCTGTGATTGTCCTGGCCTGTAACACCAAGCCGAGGTGGGCGACGGCGAGAGGCTTTTAGAATAGACCTAGCAAGGCCTTTAAGCTTTTGCTATTTCCCAGGTCTACAAGATCTGTCAGGTTTTATTGGGTTTTCTGGTTAGTCACTGTATGGTTTGGCAGCATAATAGAATTTCACATTTTTAGAAACAATGGTGTGAATAAAGGTTGGGCTTTTCTTTCTGCTCTGTATTATTGTATTTGCTCTGAGTATTCAGAAAACCTCCCCTGTATCTAACCAACTACGTAGTCTGTCCTGTGGCAGCCCCGTTCTTTGGATGGGGGTATTAGATTCATGACTTGGACTCACAGACGTCTCAGGCAGAAAGGTACCATGGTGGTGGTGGTCAGGGAGCACTGGGGTAGAGGCATGGAAGAAAAGGTGCAGGGGCATTCATTCCAAAAGAGACGGATGATCACTGAGGATGATTTGAGAATGGCAAGTCTATAGTGTGCTGTAGCTCTCTCTGTGTGTGGCCACATGTATATATGCAATAGAAGACTGATTAACTCTTTAGTATACTGGCTATATGCAGTGAGACATTGGTACAAAGAATATGTCCACAGCATAAACCCTCAGTAAATATTAAAAATCCAAATTTAGACTTTTTAATACAATGTTTTTCTTTCCTTAAAGAATTTTTCAGTCCTTCAAAAGAAAACTACACAGCAAAACATCATTTTTCTCCACTTCTTTCGAATTCATGCAATCACAGTTCAAGCTAAGCTTTAAATGTAAAGATGTTTTCAGTTAGCAGCTAATTCAATAATTCATTAGCAACAATGTGTAGTTGTTGTAATCTATGTATGATTAGATGCTATAAACAGAAAAATGTGTTATAAAAATGTGTCCTAAAAAACTTACTTCTATAGTTGTAGGGAGTCTTTCTCTGTCCTGTCAGCCAATTCCAAAATCATGACATGGAGACAACTTATTAATTATGAATGCTTGGTCAATAACTTAGGCTTGTTTCTTATAACTTAATTAACAAATTTCTATTCAGTTATGTCCTGCCACGTGGGTCAAGACTTCTTACCTCTCCTCCTGCACTTCATGCTTTTACTGTGTCTCACGGCATCTCCTCGTGACTCTTCCCAGCATCCTCTCTGCACTGAAGAAAATCCTGCTTAGTTATTGGCCATTCAGCTTTTTATTAAACCAATTCAAGAGACATCTTCACAGTGTACAAAAAGATTATTCCACAACACATAGATTTGAAAGAATAATTTACTTTTGATGCGTTAGATCATATTTAAATTTTAAACTAAGTGTTGTGAACCTGTGAGTGTATGTGTGTGTGTGTATATGTGTGTGTGTATGTGTGTGTATGCGCTCACACAACATGTGGGGCTTGTGGAAGTCAGAGGTTAATATTAGGATGCATTCCTCAATCATTTCTTGACCTTATATTTTAAGGTTAGGTCTCTCAATGAACCTAGAACAAGTCTGGCCAGGGAGGCATCAGAATCCATTTACCTGTGTCCATTTCTTAAGTACTAGGATTACAGACTCACATTGCCACACAGGTTGTGCATGGGTGCTGGGGATTCAAACTCAAGTCTTCATGCTTGTGCAAGTGCTGTCCCCAGCTAGCCAACCCTAGCACCAGTGTTGTGAATTCCAGGTTCAAGTCTTTTATTTTGAATAAGAGAGTGAATCTGTTCCAAGGAAGCCAGTGCCTCCGTATCTTGTTTGGTTAATAACCAACCACAGTTCTTGTTTTGTGGTTGTTTTGTTCTAGTTTGCTTGTATTTACTCCTGTTTTCATAGTCTGTTACTACTTATTGATTTATGTGAGGACTTTGAGCAAAAATGAACATAAAGAATTTATAGCAATATACACAAAGTGTCTGTATAGCTCAGTGTTGGAGCATTTGATGAACACGTGCAAAGGTACAGGTTTGATAGCCAGCATCACACACATACACACACACACACTCACACACACATACATGTTTACTGTGAAATCAGTATTTCCTAACTTTTAAAACCAGAGTTACTCTAACGCTAAATATACAAGACATGTTAAATAACTCCTTAGGAATGAGTTTTAGAAGCTTTTCCCAATATTTGATGTTTCAAAACCTATTCAAGACCTCAGCTGCCATCATCAGTTAAAGAACTACCAGCTGCAAGACCAAGGGGGTGTAGCGTCCGGTTCAACTTGTATTTCCTAGGGTTTCAGATGCAGCATAAATGTTTCTCAGAAGGCTAATCTTAAGCCTTTCCTTGGTTACCTTGAAGATCCAAAATAAACAGACCTTACGGATTTATAGCCACATCCCAACTCCCTGGTCATCATATCAGTTTCGAGATGTCTAAGATATGCTAAACAGTAGCTGTGGAGAAGTAGAGAAGTCCACAGAAGGAGACTGGTGGTGGGTTGAAATTGTGTATCAGAGCTGGATAGAAGTTAGGACTGGTGAGGGATGTATACGGAGTTAGCCTGTGTCTGTGCTAACAGATACACATTTGGATACTTAATCTTATCATTAAGAAAAGGCACTGCCATATATGCCTTGAAACTAGTGGGGAAAGTCAACATTTTCAGCCTTATGTGGTCTTCAGTTTGCTAATTAGACTACATTATCAACAAATTTCTCAAGATTTCTGAAACATTTAAAAATTTTTCTAGATACCCTGTATTTCCCCCCCCAAAAGTATTTAAGGTAGCTTATAAAAGTACAGTATAATGGATGTATTTCTTTACATATGTTTATGTATGTATTTCAAGGTTCAGGATCCAAAAGCAAGATGTCTTCAATGTTGTTTCTTCACTTCCACAGGTAGAACATGGGCAACAACCGTAACCAAGAGATGAGCGCAGAGATACTTCACTCTGTGTCACTTGTGCACTGGCATTCCTGGCAGAGCAATCATCAGGAGGCATTTGCTGCTCACCTGAAACTGGGCAAAGCTGCCAGACCAGGCACGGGCAGCACTGTACACCCAGGAGTGTTGTCAGACACTCTTGGTTTCACCACCTATGGGTGTTCACCAAGGAGCGATGCCACCCAAAGGTGTGAGGCTGAGCAGTAATTGTTGGTTGCCACCTTCTGCTGGGAAATAAGATCATCAGGAGTCTGCTTTTGTGCCATTATTTACAGACAGGATGGGAAATAATAAGCCTTAAATGGGACCATGCTGGGTCTGAGAACATTTGACTTTTTAAAATTGTTCTGTTTAGCATGTGAGATCTTGTATCACAAGGATATGCAGCCAACTTGGTGTTGACACAAAGAGTCTCATGGACCAACCTGGACCTCTTTAAAAAGTTATTAGCGTTGTACAGTCTGAAATTTTCAGGGACTTGTCTCCCGCATTCCATTTTTCTTCACCATGAGGTCGCTTGTGTTTATAGCTTCTTGGTGCCAACAGAAATATTGGCTGGTAAGTCAGGAAAAACACAATCAGTCCAAACTGAAGTTTGCTAGTCACAAAGCTGAGAGATGTGGTGTGGAAGGAAGTAGGTTTACAAGTGAATGTCAGTGAAGTGTTAGTTTTATTAATATGTAATATATTAGATATTATTCTTCAAGGAACACATCCTACTATGTTCCCTCATTGTGAATGTGAGCAAGTCCATCCCCTTATAACAACCCATGTGTAAGCACTGCCCTTCACCTGGTGTCCGTGCAATGTGGTCCTAGCTTAGCAGTTCTGTAGAGAGTTGCTCTATTTCCTTCCTCCAGTGTCTTTCTGATTTTCTCTTCCATCAACCTGATGCCTCAGTTTCCCCCAAGTTTGCCAATGCCTTATCATCTGAAAGCCAGTGACATTCAGTTTTCGGTCTTTATCTTGCTGGGCCTCTGCTGTATTTTGTGCTGTGAATTACTTTACTTTTCTGAAGCTCTCTCTTCTCAGTGTTAACAAAGCTTCAACCTTCCCACTCTCTCTGCACTTTTGACCATGTTTTACATGAATCATTTTCCACCCACAATGCAAAGGTGGCATTCGCTTCAGATACGCCCTCTGCACAGAGCTTTTCTGATTCTGGATGTTTCTGTTGGGGATAGCATGAATGGTTCCATGTCCTTAAAATGCATGTGTTGAAAAGTGATCCTGAGTGGGGGAGGTGTTAGGAGGTGGGGCCTTTGGGATGGAGCCCTCCTGACTGTGCTTAGCACAAACAGAAAGCAACCTCAGTGCATTCACTAATAGAAGACAGACATAGGTCTATGATAGACCTTCACTAGACTTCAAGTTTTCTGTCTTGTCAATCTTCCATATTTCAGTTGCAATGCATTCCTGGTGTTTATAAGCTGCCTAGTTATGGTACTTTACTACAAAAGTCCAAGTGGATTAAGACAAGTTCATTTCAATCGAGACAATAACTACTTGCAAATGATTCCCCTGTTGCTTTTCTCTTTCTGGATCTATTAACCCATTATCTGTCTGTCTGTCTGTCTGTCTGTCTGTCTGTCTGTCTGTCTGTCTGTCTGTCTGTCTGTCTGTCTGTCTATCTATCTATCTATTTGTCTTCTTTATTACTGACCTATCTATCATCTGACTAGTTTCAACTTTCAAGTTTTAGATTTTCAAATTTCCTTTCTTTCCTATTAGACATTGTCACCTAGATAGCTCATTGGATTCTCAAATGTCCCTGGCTGTGTTGAATTTTCATTGTCTCTTCGTATTGTATTCTCTTCATTTATTGATTTCATCAAACTTTCATTTTGAACTTCATCAGAAGTCTGATGGGGATCCTCCTTCAGCCAATGACCTTTGAGAGGCTGGGCTAGGTTGGGGCATGGCTTCGGATACCAAAGAGCTGCAGTCCCGCCCGCTTACCCCTCTTCTTCCTAGGCCCCACACCTGGATGTCAGACCCCATTCTTATTTCCTCGTTGTGATCCATGAGTTTCCCTTTTAATAAAGAAAAAACCTTTGTATACCTATTTGGAGCTAGTGTGGGATTCCTTTTTTTTTTGTGTGTGTGTGTTCCCTACCCCATCTGATGCATTCAGAAGTCCACTTTACATACCTGAGCTCATTTGTCTTGACTGCCTAGATTTTCCAGTAAGCAATTCTTCAATTATTGTCTTTTCTCCATTCCTACATCTACTACCTGACTCCTTGTCTTTCTCCTGTCTCTTTGGGATTAATGTAGTGGTTCTAAACTGCTCTTTCTCCCTGTAGTCTTTTCTTTCAGATCCTCTCTCCAAAGTAATCTGAAATGTCCACCTAAAATATAAAGATGACCCATGCATCTCCCCTCCATAAGTTTCTTGAAGGCTTTTTTCACCTACCCTGCATGGTAGCGTTAAAGACACTCAGTATCAAAGGCTTCACCACAAAGTGCATCATGCTGTGTTTTTCCTAACACGCTGCTGTGTTCTTAGCTTCTTGCAAAATTGCCTATTGTTCACTGTACCTGTAAGCCTTTTCTTTCTGTTTTCAATGTGATCTCATAGTCCTTGACTGACTTTTCGTTTCTGATTATCAGTAACTACCCCTTCTTTAAGGCTCAGGCCTGGTGTTTTATGTGTTAGAATTTGTCATCAAAACCTGAAAGCAATATTACTCTTTGTTGGTGATTTTGTAATGCTGTGTCCACAAATGGTATACTGTTACAACACCAACATTCTATAAAATCTGAGGTTATCTGTCTCCATCGCTCAACTGGACTTGAAAAGCAGACCAATTTTTTTTTTGCATTAGTGAATACCACATAGCCTTCATAGATTCACACAGACGATAGCCACTCAGCAATGCAGCTGACTATATAACACTATATAGGTTGACTGCATGCTGACGTGTTTGTTAGGTCATTTAAGTGCCAGTGTTTGATGTATAACTACCAGGATTTTCTGGCCCCTATAAATTCTGCCAGCATGCTATCGACTTCAGTTTCCTTAAGAATTAGAGATCATAACAAACCTCTATACATTTATAATACAAATTCCCACACATGCTGGTTCCTCTTTCTTAGATAGCCAGGCCTTTTCAAAAACTCTAAATTTGATTTCTTATTTCAAAAAACAGACTTGTGTATTCTCTGCCATTGCCCTGGAAACCCCTGTGAAAAAGAAAAGTAATTTCAATGCACACCTCTACCTCGCTGGCATGCCAAGTTCCTTCAGGGATGACAAACTGCCAAGCACCAAAGTACTGTGACTTGTCGGCCTTGGTGAATGAGAGGAAGAGGTGGTGTGGAAAGAACATCCTGTTTTGCAGGACCTCAGCAACTCAATTGTTGTCATCTCACAATACTTTTTTTCTCTTCTTAGTGCATCTATTTAATCTTCAACTGCCCTTGATACTCCGTGGTTGACTTAGATCACTGAACCCAGCTGGGGCAAGGCAGCTGGAGCATGAGGGAAGAGCTAACTCGGTGAAAGCCTTTTTTCCCCCAATGGGTCTGACTGGTAAAGGCAGCACAGGGCATCTCCCCAGGATGTAAGGACACTATCTTCTCATTCCTGGCGCCCCTTGACCTTGTTCTAGCCTTCCTATCCAAATCGTGGTAGTTCTAGGAGTATTTATGTTATAGAAAGGCACTTATAGAGTTGGGGAACGTCCACCAATACAGACGCAAGACTTCATTAGCAGCAGTTCTTGAAGTCTACAGGTGGAGGATTTCATTAGCTACCTGTGTACCTACGGCCTGTCAAGTATGTATGAATTACTCCGTGCATATTCTCTACGTAACCTGCCTGAAGACATTCTGAAAGATGACCCATTTCTATATTCATATTTATGTAGACACAAAGGCTCAGAGGACATAAGCAGTTTGCTTGAGGCTGTATAATTGGCAAATTCCTAAACACATAAAAGATTTGTTTATTTTTCACTTCAGGTTAAGAATTCTAAAATCCTTTTTTCTTTTTTAATAAAACCTAGCATATCAAAGTTGACTCTTTTAGTAATTTTAGACATTTTAAATTTTAATAAATCAGACATTAAAAATATTGAATGTATAATTCAAACTCTTAAGCAGAAGGCACATTACTATCAGAGTCTCTAATATAAGAATTTGACAACCGCTGTCAGTAATTAATTGTTAATATTCAGTGCTTATTTCAAGGTACAAGCAGAGGTAGCCATTTTTACCGATAAGGAAGGGCAAAA
>LOEQ01004187.1:134604-168783 GCA_001685075.1 Bramus lutescens | reverse complement strand
TATATATATTTAAAACTCATGTGATTGGCAGTAAGACATGCTTCCTTCAGATGAGATACCACCCTGTGCAGCCTGTACCATGCATTAATACAGCTACCAAGGTCTGGAACAGATCACTGTGATAGCTCACTCTATTCTAAAGGTCCTCATTGGTTTTTGGTAACAAACACACACTTGGTTGTTAACAGTTCAGTCCAACAGCAGAGTATAAGTTCCAGACCAACCCTTGTCACAGCTATGCCTGCAATATCAGGTGGGGGGGATCTGAAACTGACTTGTTTTGCTCTCAGAGTGTATTCTTAGTTCCCAAGAACCACAAAAGTAGCTTCTAGAATTCTAAAGCAAAAAAATGAATCTTCCAAAAATATTTCCTACTACCGTGCAGTCAAATCAAGATGGAGGAGTGTAGTCGGAGGCTTCTTGTTCATTTCCCAGCCTCCTGAAATTTCCCAGACTCCTGAAATAACCACACAGAAATCTGTATTAATTGTAATATTGTTTGGCCAATAGCTTAAGTGTATTTCTGACTAACTTATATCTTAAATTAACCCATTTCTATTAATCTGTGTATGGCTATGTGGCTGTGGCTTACCAACAAGGTTCCATTGGGCTCCGGGGGAGGAGTCTGTCTCATGTGGGCAGCTACATGGCTTCTCCCTGCCTCTGCCTGCTCTTTCTGTATATCTCTTTCAGCCTGGCTTTACTCTGTTAAGCCATTGGTTGAAAGCAATTTTATTCATTAACCAATAAAAATAACACATATACAGAAGGACTTCCCATAGCAGAGGACTAAATCCCCAAGGCTAAATCTTGCTAATTAAATATAACTCATAATTTGTCAGCAGTAATAGCACTTGAGTTACCCTGAAATAACAGTTGCCTTGAATATGTCTGCAAGATTTAAAAGGTCCACCAAAGTCAATTTTTCCATTATAACAATAAAAAAGAATATAAACTGCACACCTGCCAACTATTCCTGCATGCCATTTCCCAATCTCCTAAATTATCAGAGTGAAATCTCTATTATGGAAGGCTAAATATGTTTATCATATGGCTGTTTATTACTAAGTAAGTTATACCTGCCTTACTTCCATAATGGGCTCTGGTGAGACTGAAAGACATAAAGGATGGCACAGGAGACAGCAAAAGGATGCCACAGGGCATCATCCTACCACTGGGGGTATTGTAGCTTCAGGTGTTCAGCAGTGTTGTTATTAAGATGGGTTTCAGAGGTATGATGCAAACCACAGAGTAAGTCAGGGTTTGGTGGTTCTGTGATGTTCCCCTTCATTCAGATGTTCTGGTGAATAAATCTGGACTCAATTACAAAGTTGCACTTGTACTAATGTACTGACAATAGAGGTGAAACTGGGGGACACAGAGAACTGGAAGGGAGAGGGGAGGATGGCAGTAGGGTATGGAGAGAAATATACCCAGCACATATTATACACTGGGATGAAAATTCTCCCTTTTAACCCTGTGTACATTTTTTAAAGGGGTTGGATGGAGAGATGGTTCAGAAGTTAGGAGAACTTGCTGTTCTTGGAAGAGGGCCCAGGTTGGGCTCTCAGAGCCCACATGGGGAAGCTAACAATCACCTATAACTCCAGGATCAGGGATCTGATATATCTTCAGGCCTCTGTAGTTACTCTTGTGTGAATGTGGTGCTCATATAGACATGCAGATACACATACATAAAAATAGATACAAAATATTTTTTTTAATGTCTTGTAAGTGCAAGTCTGTATGGTGGGGTTAAAATTCAGACTCTATTCCCTTGGCTCAAAGAAACATCTCCAGCTTCATCACTTAGCTGTATTTCTGCGTGCCCTGGGAATCCTGTAAGAGCTGTACTGCTGCTGAGCGATGGTTTCACTTGTCTTAATCCAGTTTTTCTGTTAACTACTCCACACGACTAGGGAATAAGAATGTTAGAATCTCTCTTCATCTAAAATTTCAATTGTTTTGTTTTGTTAACAGGCCCACCATATGTAAGAAATAGTTCTACCACAAAGAGTCTCAGTTCTAGAACCAGCCAACCTGTGCACAAATTCTGAATGGTTATTTAACACGGATTCAGGCAATCATATGTCAAATCAGAATAAAATAGTACCTGTACCACAGGACTACAAAAGAAAATAAATTTAAAGCATTTAATATAGCAAGGACTCTATTGTTAAAAATTGGTAATTATTTCAGAACTAGACGCCAAAGGAGCTGCAAATTGTAAATTATAACGTTTGATGCCTAGCCTACAATCTTTCTAAATTAGATACACTATTAATGCTATTTACCAGGAGACGTGGAATAAATGTTCTTAAACCAAAATCTCATTTATATGAAGATCTACCTGAGAGATAAGAAGTAAACATAGGCCCACATAAATAAACTGGTAGCACAATTTGTACACAGCCCTGTGACAGCCGTGGACATGCATTAATTGGGCTAAGGGCCAAGAGCAAACGTTTACTGTGGTGCTTGAGAGAGGCGATCCCGAGTTTGCTCGTGTATCCGTGCTGCTATTCTTTCCCAGATGGGGAGGGAGGGTCATATTACCCCTGTTCACATGCAGCGGACAAAGCATTTCTAATAGGGCCCTTTCAGAGATGCTGCCTTTCAGAAGCTCACCGCTGCTATCAGCATGCAGAGCACAGGGAGGGAGATGCCCACACATGGAGACCACAGCCACAGCCCTCACCGCCAGTCACCAAGCCACACACACTCAGGAAGAAAGCCACCTCCCTGCTGACTAAGACTGAACAGGTAGAGAATGGGAGACGGAGAATATCCCGTGTCTCGGGGACTGCAGCAGTCACTGGCAGAAGTGACATGACTTAATACACACAGGAAGTTTGCAAATGTGTCTGCCAGGATGACAAATTTATCATTTTTTCCCGAGATAAAGCACAAAGTAGACTCATATGTGTGCCCTAATAGCACTTGGGCAGTTGAGCAGTATGTGTGCAGAGCAATCTAGAGACTTGCTAACATAGGTTCACCAACATCCTAGGGCTGTTTTACTTGTTCAAGAGAGCTGATTCCTTAATGAGCAACAGCAGGTAGTGGAGCCCAGGAATTGTTGGGGACCCTTTCTAACAGCTCATGCTCAATGCTGCAGCCATTCTGTTCACAAAGGTTTTCCTGGGTTCTAGACACGTCATCTTCATACACTCTTAACATATAACCATTCCAGGTGTCATGATACCTGGGAGCTTCTGAAAATACTACAGCTATACTTTAGTCCTGGGCCCACCCAGAGTGTGTGTGGGGTTATATAGACATGCCTTTTCATAGCAAACTGACTGAGATATTATCTATAACCAGTTACACATTTTACTCATAAGTAAACCTCAGCAGCACTTACCCACAGCCCCTTTGCAGTTCTGTTTCATGATTCAATAACAAACATTTGCTGGATTTCAAATATGGACCTGGTGATGCACCTGTGTCTTTCCAAGCTGGAGTCAGGTAAACCTTATACTCCTGAGTAGCAGATGCAGTGAGGAGACATGAATGTCGTAAAAGTCTTGGGATCAAGACCTGTGCTTCAATTTCCATGGGCTAAAAACATTGAAAGCTAAATAGCTGCCCATTAGAGAGAGAGAGTTCTTCTCCCTTGCTGTTTTGAACGTGTTGTTCTTGGGACTATGAATAACCCTGCTTTCCTGTCTCCCATCATGCCTTACTCATCGCTTTGGAAGCAAACTCATATACATTCACTGTTCCTACAAACATCTTGAACTTTTCATAAAAGCGAATGACTCACAGGGCAATCTGTGTGTCTCAAATACAATGGAAACCTGTGCAGGTGGTTGCTGTGTGTCACAAACTCTGCCTGCTGTGTGTATTTTTTTTAATTAGTCACATATCCTGTAGCAGTCAGTTAAGGATGTCTGTGATGAGAAATATAAATTATGCTAGCACCGCTTTTAGCCTGACCTATGGTGAACTTGAATGAGGAAAATGCTCCCTAGAGAGAAAATTGCTCAGTGTATAAAGTAGGCATACTCATTTCTCTCAAGGCAACAGGATACATTCAGCAGCAAGGAAAGGGGAGTTTGTCGAATATATCCTGAGAAAAGCTCTCTGGTGGTTTGTTGATTTTCAGGCCCAAGACTTGTCTTTTAGAAAAGGCTGCAGATCAGAAGCAGAAGCTACTCAAAACCATCTTTTTCCTGGTAAAAGAATGGAAGGATTTAACTAAGTCTGTAGTTAGTATTCCAAAATGATATTTGAAGACAAACTATAAAGTTTAAGACACTGTAAACTCACAGTGTCTTCTATTTAACTTTTTTATTAAATTCAAAGAAGCAATATTTTCCCAAGATTGACTTGCTATGAAAAAATAAAACAAATTAAAATGGAAATCAATTTTCATAATAATAAAAGCAATAGTAATTACATACGGTTAAGGAGTGATCTAGGAAGGGTTTGAGCAACTAGATAAAGGTAATCCAGTGAGGTTGTAGGCAGTGCAGAGACAGTCAAGGGAAGGGATACTGTGTCCACAAGTGTCTGGCTATCTGACACCGCTGAAGACACAAAGGCCACAGGACGCAGGCACCAGCAGTTGCCTCTTCTCATCACAGAAAAACGCTGAGCCATGTGTGGTCAGGTGGCTTACACAGGGCACAAAAGCCATGTTATACCCAAGGCACCCACTGACCTCTCCTGCACAGAGCAGGCACTTATGTTATTTCTTACCATCTTCTTACTTAGAAGGGCAGATAGGAAGTTTCTCATAGTATTTAAGATCACATAGAGATTACCAATAAAAAAGACTTGCTAAGTGTTCATAATCACCCACTTAATATGATTTCTTTTGACAACAATCTCAAAACCGGTATTGTTTGGGGGATGTTGTCGATGGATTACAAACCCATAAAGTTTTAGCATTTTTTCCTTGAGAAGAATGTGTGCAATTTGGAATTGGAAAGTGACATAATATAAATATACATTTTAACAATAAACTATTCTATTTTTATAAAATGCGCTGGAAGACCAAAGATGTTTAAGTAGTGAACACATCTATGAAAAGGAATCTTTATTGTTTATCAATAGGAAATTAAGAATCAAAACAATGATGATATTGTCCTGTAAACCTGTCAGATTAGGACGGGAAACACTTTATAAATGACCATCCTGGCTGTTGGAGTGAATATAGCAAAGGGTCTCTCACTGCTGCTGGGGATGTGAACTGCTTCTGCCATTTTACAAAACAGTTGTGGTTTCTTGGGAGATTACTCATACTCTTCCTACATTGCCCAGCTTCGATGCTTCTAAGCCCTTACTCATCTGGTTGGGAAATGTAAGGATGCCCCTAAAGCTGCCAAAAAAAAAAAAAGATGAAGCACTTTATTTAAAATTACCACAAATTAGTAAGAACCAAGATGTTCATCAATAGCGAATGAAAGTTTTTGAAAATGTATTACATTTATTTATTCATTTGGTGTGTGGTGTTTATGTATGTGCAGACATGAGGGGTATTTGAGCACCATAGCACATGTGTGGACAGAAGAGGAGGACTTGCAGGAGCTGGGGATGGAACTCAGGTCATCATCCTTGGTGGTAAGTTCCTTTACCTTCTGAATCTCTTTGTACCCATGAATGGATAAAATAAATAATAAAATCTATGACATACATGCACTGACAAGCAATGAAAATGCCTGGTGAAATCTTAAATGTGTATGGTTATGTCAAGGACGCCAGTTTGGAAAGCTGTCTACTGTTCAGTTCTACATAACGTTCAGAAAAGGCAGCGCTTCAAAGACAGAACAATGAGTGGCTGCCGAAAGCTTAAGGGAAGAATGGAGGATTTAAGAAAACAGTTTTGAGTAGCACAGATGCTGTGTTACCATGTTATATTATATTTGTCACAATGCTTATCAAAATCCATAAAAATTTTAGAAAAATGAACGACAGTGTAGGAAAACTCATCTAGTGTAGAGGAAACCCCAAGATGAAATGTACAATGTAAAAAAAGACTAAGTGTTTGAAATGTGTGAATTACCCTCATTAAAGCTGGTGAGGAGACATTACCCAAGCAATTGTGAAAGTGACTGGGGTCTATAAGGCTGAAAAGAAGAGAAAGAAACTGTACAGAAGCAGTGAACTGTTTGATGAATCTGTTTACCCCAGGAGTAGAAACTTTCCTACCATTGTACACTGGGAGTGAAGTGGATGGTGAGTAGTGGAAACCTTGCTTCTTGCTGATGGAAGGAGAGGCTGTAAAGAGACAAAGGAGACTAGAATATGTGACAGTGGCTTAGGATGGGAGAATTCACTAAATTTAATCTCAATAAAGATAGAGATGTAAGCATTTATAGACATGTGTCTATTCTCCATTCTCAACTCAGACAGCCTAGAAGCAATGGCAATGGGGTAGAGCAGCCAGGAACATCTACAAGCTAAATTCTCACCACTCTCTGCTGTAAGGAGTAAATGTGATTCTGGACCTGGAGCGAGAAATCATGTAGGATTCCATCCTGTAGTGCCATAAAATGAGGATGTGCTCTTGAGAACAGACAAAGGACAACGATGGAATTAAGTCAAAGGGTGTGTGCGGGAGCCAGCTGAAAGAGTGCAAACTCGGATGATTTGAGTAGCCAAAACAACTGAAGTAACTGGATTCAAAGCACTAACTAATCCCCATGAGTCAGTCCATACTGGTAAAAAAAAATAAATAAAATAAATGATCAAATAAACAAACAAATGAGGGAGAAGAAATGAGCCCTTGGAGAAATATTCCAAATAATTTGTTCAGATACTCTGTCCCCCAAGATACAAAATATTAAGCTCTCTTAAGTGTGTGCCGTAGGGAAGTAGGAAAATGTGGTAGGAAGGGTAGAAAGTAGTTTCAAAACAGAGACAGGACAAACGGTGTCACAAGTAACTCCAGTTGAACCATGGGAAAAACAGGCCAATGCAACTGAGAAACTACCTCACAATCACTTCTGAAATTCTTCTGGGACACTACACAAGACATTCTCACGACTCTGCTCTTCGGTTATACTCATATATTCAATATGCCAGTCTTCAAGAGCATCCTTCAAACATTTGGGCTAACCTGCTCATACCTCACCTTTCCACCATCTTACCTGACAGCTAAGCATGTCTCAGTGACACAAGAAACAAGCTGCAGTGTATGTGTGCTATGTGTGGATGAGGGGGGTATTGTGTGCACGCACATGCCTGTGTGTGTGCAAGGAACAGTTGACTTCCTAGCTCAGAAGCAAGGACGGCCTCTTAACCTTTGTTTTAAGAATTCAGCCGTTCTGTGCAGGAGGCTGGAAATTTTTTGAGTAAGGGATATGGGTCAAGATGAACTTCTTCAACTAACTCAGTCAAGAAAAAGTACAATAGAGGGTGGGTTCGTGATAGTCAGGTTGTCAGAGGGCCCTTACAAAAGGGTAGGCATGCTTTCGCAGGTCAGGAAATTATTTCTCAGTTATTTCTTCTACGGAAAGTCCCTCCACAAAATGTGGGTCTGAATACAATAGGGGTTTAGAGGGCAGGACAATGGAGGTGCACCAAATGGGAAGTGCACACGGCCATTCCTCTGCTTCACGATTCTTCCCTTGGTGTGATACCTTTATGTTATATAACAGAGCCACAACATTAGAAAGAATAATAGGAAAAAAAAATTTGTAAGATTGCCATATTACCAGGGCTTGGGAGACAAAGTGCCACAAGCTGGGAGTCTTAGAAAAGCTTTGTTGTCTCAGTTGGGGAGGCTGCCTGCCTGAATCTGAAACCAGGGTGTTGCCAGGCCCATGCTCCCTCTGAGTCCTCTAAGGAAGGCTCTGTTCTTGGATTGCCTCCAAATGCCACCTAGTTCCCCCGTTTATGGTAGTGTCACTGATCACACGCTGGGCCTCAGTGTCAGGCCCTACATCCAAGCTATTGGGCCAGGGCTCGCTCTGCTCAGGAGAACCCCTGCTTTACTGTTTACATCTGCAACAATCTTTTGTTCAAATAAGGTCACACTCTGAGAGATGACAGGCTTTAGGATTCCAGGGTGTGAAATTTTGAAGGACAAAATTCAACCCACAGGATCAACAAACTCTGTACAGAGACTTGGCCCGTGGCTGTGGAAGGAGCTGCTCTACTGGTTGGCAGGTCTCTGCTGAGAGACTTCCTTTCTGAACCATGAAATAATTGGACCAGTGTTCTGAACAAGACCATGTTGAAATAAAAACAATGGCATCGATCTAGAGCAGATTCATTATAAATAGTTCCCAGTGTTAATTGTCTTTCTAGAAATCTCATTTTGTTTATCAAAATTCTCGACATGCGTGCCGTCATCCTGCAGTGGTACTTCTGATTCTGTTGGCACACATCCCAGAGGGCTTCCTAAAGTCCTCTTTCCCCTTCAATCCTGCGGACGTCCATTAGGAAGGGAATACTGGAAAACATCCAGACAAATGGGGATTGTATAGGAAGTAAACGCATTTGAAATATATTTAGATAATCCTGGCTGTCCTGGGACTCAAGAGACCCACCTGCCTCTGCCTCCTAAGTGCTAGGATTAAAGATGTGTGCCACCACCCCAGTCTGAATTGTCTTTTTAACAATATGATCCTTCAATACTTGAAACATCTTCATTTTTTTTAAAACTTGGGCAACATACAATTCAAGTAATTTCAGAAGGAAAAATATTGAAAATTAATTCAGTGATTATTTGTTCAAGCAGTGCAAATTGAATCTAAAGCATATATTGTATTCATTTAATTGTACCCTGTTAACTTTATTATGAAAAGAACCTACATAATTTTTCTTCTTTTGATTGTTATTATTAACAGTGACAATGAACACACAACTAAAGAAAAAGCCTGCAGGGTTCAACTGCCATTTTTAGAAAAGTAAGTAGAGACTAACTAGGAAGTGAATAATGCAGTATATGTTTTAAGATGGATTCATTATTTTGAATTTATGTGTGTGCCTACATGAGCTTGTGTGTACTGTGCATAAAGGTATTTGAAGATGGCAGAAGACGGCATCAAGTCCTATGGACCTAAAGTTACTGGTGGTCGTGAGCTACCTGATGTGGTACTAGAACTAGAACCTCAGTCCTCTCCAAGAGCAGAAACAGTTTTCAACAACTTAGCCATCTCTCCAGCCCCAATGCATTTCAGATTTTAAACCTCAACTCAGAATCCTACATTCTCTCTCACTGACAGAAGAGTGAGGATCTTGATACTCTCTCAAGCTCATAGCATATGGACTGATCAGTCTCTGCTCTAGCTGTTCAGCATGATTGAGGTTTTTCTGACAAGGTATTCTGGCAGAGGAAAGAAGACCCTAATTAACCTTTAAGGTATTGTCCTCTCTGATCCTCTGAGGTTTCTCTCAGTATAATGGACCATTTGTTCAGATAGCTTCTGTTTTCTAATTTGATGTAATACCAAAACTGGCGTCAAGGCTTTGCATATTTTACCCTCCCTGTGAGTCTAGTCAAGACACACAGATGTGTGTTGATCCATGGGCATTTGGTATTGGCAAATCTTCCTTTCTCTTTTTATAAGACATCATTTAGTATTTAGATGTCTTTTTTCAGTAATATATATTCCAAAGCAGTCTTGATAAAGGCTAAAATTTCCGTTGGAGGTTCTAAATAGGGGGAGACCATGGGAAATAAGAGTATCTGACAATGTTACCTGGACTTCCCTTTCTCCTAGCTTTTGAACCATGGAGAGGGCTGAAGGCTAGCCCAGAAGACCAAGAGAACTGAATCCTGGAGACATGCACATGAAGCTGAGTCTATCCCTGATGCACAAAGACTAGTGTCCCACTCCAGTCTCGGTCCAAATGTGGTTAGCATCTACCTGCTTTTGACACAGACTTTGGGATAAAGAAAAAAAAAAAAGCTTGAACTTGGCTGAAACATTTGCCTAGGATGTTCCCTTATAGTTTAAGATTATGTAAATAGGTCCTGAAGTCAACTCAGTATGTGTCCGAGTCTTTAAGGAGTTTCATTGGTAGTATCAAGGAGTTGGGAAGTTCAGGGCTGTGGTCACTCTCGCATACTCTTGCCTCCTGTTAGCTTGCCCAAAGAAGGCCTCAACTGCGGGCTACTAGATAACATTTTTGCTAATTAAACTAATTTCCCTTCACTATTTGTTCCCTAGGAGCCCAGCATTTCTGAAATAACTAAAATGTCAGTGTCTGGAAATAAACATTTTTATGTTGCTGTCTCTCCTCACCGAAGGGATTAGAAAGGACATTCATTTGGAGGATTTTTGG
Organism: Bramus lutescens; assembly: GCA_001685075.1. Lineage (NCBI taxonomy): Eukaryota > Metazoa > Chordata > Mammalia > Rodentia > Cricetidae > Bramus > Bramus lutescens. The sequence goes on along the minus strand of LOEQ01004187.1, from coordinate 158,541 downwards.
CTCCCATGATATTTGTGGCTTAAATTTCATGATGTACTGGTAGAGAAGGGGGTAGAAGGACATCTTAAGAAAGTGAGCGTTGTTAGAGATTTGCCTTTGCTTGGTGTTTTCTCTGCATTACACGCTGAGGTTAGGACTGTATGTGTACGATTGTGTTAGCATAGGGTCGTGTATGACTGTTACATGTAGAAGGCTTCACAACAGCGTTCTGGGGCCCTGAAGGCTGAAAGTTTCCTTAGCATGGGGCTGAAAGTCAAGAGCGAAGCTCTTAGCAACTGTACTATGTGGGCTTCCATAGTCCCCCTCTCCCTTCTAGGTAAAGACTGGACTAGAGAGGAAGGTGAGCAGCTATAAACCAGTGAATAAATAGTGATTAGAGGGAGTGTATCTTCTGTTTATCAACAATAAATGACTGTTTGCTAAAGTCCTGGATTGTGATTGCTTGCCGTCATGGCTCCTGACTGCATGATTGCCTAACGCTGTTCAGCCTAGACAGGAGAGATTAACTTCTGACAATCCCAGTGTGAAGAGAACTCTCAGGCTGGTTCCAGGTCAAGACCCTTCCTGGGATCTGTAATGTCAAACATTTGGTCGGTTTCCTTACTCTCTGCTCTAAAGCTCTTAGAACCTGGCCCTCGATCAGGGGCAGGAAGAGCTGGCTCACTGTGCAAGTGACCATGGATTCGAGGTTGTGGGCGTAGGTTCTTCCCTGAAGTATCCACAACAGAGTTCTGCCCTTGAAGTCTGGGGGTGGATATGAGTTTGCTCTGAATTCAGGCAGCTACCTCTTACCTGAACCTGTCAATAGGAACAAAGCAAACCTACAGTCTTGGACCTGAAGGCTCTATGATGCAGGATGGATTGCCACTGCCACTATATCATGGGTGAGACATAAAACATGAATACCTTAAAGTTGTCTAGATCTCTAAACTTTTATGTATGCTAACTTTCTTTAACAAAGATTGTTTCACAAAAGATATAGGATATGTGAAAATAAACTATAATTCCATTGTCTGAAATGCATACATATCAATGGGTTATGTTGCTAACATCCAGCCTGTTGTTTCCTAGTCTTAATAGAGAAGGGTATGTTTATGTTTACATAAAATTATTATTGCTTGTACCTTTTAACTAAGCCATTTAATGAGTCATAAATTTCATAATAAAATAACTTTGAATACAATACCATTGTATTCAAACCAACATTTACACTCATTGAGAAACTCTTAACATGGTCAGCTTAGTGAGGTGTGGTTTGTTCCTTGGACCTCTCTGATGAAGTGAATGTTTTGCCTATAGATAATAATCACTATCATATCACTGATTTGCTGAATAATTGAGATGTAACTGGGGAAAGCTCTAGTTATTCTCCATTCAATCGCTTAGTTAATGCACTATTGACTTCCATATGTCAGTTAAGGAAGAAACGGAAATGGCTTCCTCCACTAACACAGTTATGCAAAGAAAACAGAGTAAGAACCGTGGGAGTCTCTATTGTATTTAAACAGGCCACTTTACACATGATTTCCACTCTGTGGATTTTTCATTTTAAAATATCATTAGTCAATTTGAATACTTGATATGATCTTTCTCATTAATTATATCATTGTATTTACTTAGAAATGTTGTTACATTTAATATATTTTGGAAGACTAAGAGAAAATATGACTCAAACTAGATCAGAGCAGTAACTCCCAAATTCAGTCTTTATCAGAGTCACCCAAAGTCCATCTCAAAGCAAGTGTTGCTCAACCCCGCCCAGTCTCTGGTGCCTCCATAAGAAAGTTCTAGAACAGTGGTTCTTGACTTGTCAGAGACTAGGAGCAGTCTATACTTGAATGGAGAGAGGACTCTGGTGTTTAATCTTCCTTTCTAGAATTTTGACCCAAAGCACATTTTTAAATGAATAAAGAAGAAAAGGAAGCATTTCTTCATTCTGGAGAATGCTTCAGAATCTATCTTTGAAAAACAGCACACTATAAATTTCACCCCTCCCAACCAACTTTAAAGTTAAGATTTTACGATTAATAATAATGATGCTTTTACATCATTCTTCATGAGTAAACAAATGCATGTTTTAAAACATTTGCTTTACATTTATTTATCGTGTGTATGTGTACATGTGGCATGTAGAGGTCAGAGGACAGCGTGTGGAATTTGGTTTTCTCTTTCCATCACATATGTTCCAGGGATTGAATTTAAGAGGTCAGATTTGGCAGCAAGCACCCTTATCCACTGAATGATCTCTGTGCCCTGCAAGTGCACACCTTTACACAGTGCCAGGTACCCCAAGGAATTCCTTTTCTCATGAAAGGAACGGCTGACTGCCTAGAACTGTTCTTCTTCTCAGTAGCGGAGACTGAACTTAGTGCCTTGTGCACACTGACAAGTGCCGTTCCACTGAGCTACACCCCAGCCCAACCTGCCATCTTGTAGTCGTAGATGTTATCATTAATTTATAGAGGAACTTAGATTAGTATGAACTATAATACCTCAGAAGCATTATCTACTTCTACACAGTTGTCAGCCCTAATATTGGGCCATATTATTATTTGTGCTACATATAAATAAAGATTATATAGTGCTCATGCTAAGATCTTATATAGCAGTGCATATTATCTAATTTAAGTAACTATAACAATACATTTTCTTGACAAATACAAGATATATGTCTTAGTATAACTCATGATATTAATTTGCTTCATAAATTATCTCTATGAAGTATACATACAAAATAATAACTAATGCTAATGAATCACAGTGATATTTATGGTTGCTTTCACGTACAATTTGTTTCATCAAGCCTATACTTAACTGCTCACTATGTATAAGACCTCATATATCATGTATAAAATCATTCACATAATATATGTTTATTAATTTCTTTTACATATGTATATATACATGCATGCACACACATATTATAAGAAAGAGAAAATAATATCCCTAAGGCTCTTAATATAATGTTTGACTCATAGTACCTGATAATAATGTTAACTTTTATTGATATTTCTGTTTAATTCAATGTAGCAGATATTTATTGAGGAACTATTAAATTGAGAAGCATTGTTCAAGGAAACAAGTACTTACCGATACAAACAGGCATTAAAGAACATAATTAAACACCAGATCCTCTAACACTGGATATTCTCAATATACTCAATGCAGAGGTAATTTCTCAAGCTAATTAGTCATTTAACTTATTTCTTGATAGCAGTAAGGGAGCTAAGGATGCCAAAATCAACAGTCCATTTCAAAGGCTTACAGGTTCTCTGTAACAAAGGCTGAGTAAGCCATGACTCACAATCTGGAAACTTCTATTTGAGGGCTTTGTTATCTGCCTTCATATTTAGGGTGTGGGAAAGACTGGTAGCACTGGGCAGCAGGCAGGGGAGGAGTTCCGCTCAGTTTCCAGAACTCACAGAGTGAGAAGTGCGTAGTTCAAGTTCTCCTGAAGCAGTTTTTTCTTACTCATGGAGAATGGTACAGTGACCTGCAAACATACTTGGGACCATAGAAGCAGTGGTGTGAGCATTAATAATCTCCCCCAGTATCTGGTTGAGTCAGCCATGCTTTACAGTGGGCGTAAACTTGCCTCTGACTTGCATGCAGCCGCTAGAGAGTATTTGCTCCTCCAGTCTGGTCTATTTATTTGTGGTGGTCGGGAGTGTATGAGGCTCCATTTTGAATCAGAAAACAAAATTGAGAGAGGATGGTTTGCCAGTGGCCCAGAAAGGTTCAATTCTTGCCGCCATGTACTCATGGAGTCCTGTGGCCTTGAGCAATGCCTTAACAGCTTTGAAACAGTTTCCTGTGTTTTAAAAGAGTGATATTATCTACTTGGTGGGTATTTTGCGAAGAATTAATTATACTGCAAATGGAAAAGAACCATCACAGGTCCTCTCAAAAGAAAATGAAGAATTAAAAACAAACACAAACATGAATAAACAAACCCACCAGAAAAAAAGCTTTTGGGAGATTGCTCACTGTAAAATGCTTGTCGTGCAATCATGAAGAACTGAGTTCAAATCTCAGCACCCATGTAAGTCACAGACCGATATTGTGGCTTGCTGGTAACCCCATAACTTGAGAGGCATAGACAGGGGATTCTCAGAGCTAACTGGCTAGCAAGACTGAAATAGGTGAGCTCTGGGTTCCAATAAGAGACCTTGCCTCAGTAAATAAATGGATAACGATTGAGGAAGACACCCATCACCACCTCTGATGCATACACGCATGCATACATGTGTATGCACAGCTACATATAAATACATATATATATATGCACCCACAAACATGTGAACACACATACGTGTATACCATAGACACACACACAAACAAACAATCACACACACAACACACATACACATGGAAAAACAAGAAAAAAATACTAATGAATTGATATCATGGTAAATACTGCTTATATTCCAATGACCACAAAATTTACATTTGAAAAACTTATCTTTTTGAGAGCAAAACAGGCCCTATGAATAGTGACCCAGGTAAGGACAACAGGTTAGACAAGGACTGTGTGAGCAAATCTGAAGGCATGCTCACTTTAATTATAGCCATGCTGCTCCACTATTGGGTCTGAAAGGAAGAGTCAGAATCACGGCTTCAATCCCAATTATGCAATCGCCTAGACTTCCTACTGGCGTTGTCACGAAAGGCTCAAGGAGACGTCATTTCATGGCTACCACCAGACAAGGCATACAATGTAGGTTATAGGACATGATAGAGCAGGCAATGGTCCTGGCTTGCTTTTCTTCTCCCCTCTGCATCATTTGCCCCTTGAGCTAAGTTTACCTCTTGTCTGAAGAGAGCCCTTAGTGCTTAGAACCCACAGAAACACCATCTACTCCAAATGTTATGGATGTGAACCCGGGGTTAGTGGGCTAAAGGAGGAGGCTTCATGCAGGCTTGCTTTAGAGTCGACAAAAATTTAAAAAAAAACATAATTCTCATGATGTATTTGATGCCTTTCAATACAACGCAGATTTTAAGGTGAGTAAGGATGTTTCTGTATCCTGATTTATTTCTCTATTTTATATGGAAAAATATTACCTGAATGTATGATGGAAATAAAACATGGACAAGGACAAGTATCAGCTCTAAAACCTTTTCACATTTTATAAAATTTTATACATGGTAGAAGATACAATATGTAAAATAGACACATGAAAGGTGTGACCCTATCTTTTTTTAGTTTTATTTTATTAAGACTGATCCCAAACTGTCTTAACCAGGGCAGGTTTTTCTGAAATTTATGTGAAAACTTTTAAAAACATTTCTGAGGCAGACCCTAAGAGAGACATGCATGGATCTAATCTACATGGGAAGTAGAAAAATACAAGATCTCCTGAGTAAATTGGGAGCATAGGTGCTGTGGGAGAGGGCTGAAGGGGAGGGGACAGGCAGGGAGAGAAAGGAGAAAAATATATAAATGTGTTTTCCTAATTTAAAAAAAATTTAAAAAATTTAAAAAATGAGATTATAATTAATCAGGTCATTTTCTTTTTTCTTTCCTTTCTCCAAACCCTCCGATGTATCACTCATCTTGTTGTTACATATATGTGTACATGTATGTATTTCTAACTACATAAACAGCCTGCTCAGTCTCTGCAGTGTTACTGGTATGTCAGTGTTAGTGGTATGTTTTCCGGCCTGACCATTGGGTACTGGTACTGGATGATGTTCTCTTCCCCAGGAAAGACCATTTCTCCATCTCCCTGCATCCCTGGTGCCTGTAGTTCTTTGTGCAGGGCTGTGGCCTCCTGGCCTTTCCCCTCCCACACTAGTATGTTCACTGGGGTCACCCCTGTTCAGCTCATGGTTAAGCAGTCACGTTGGTGAGACTTCATAGGTGCAGCTTCTTACATTACCAGGACACATAAAGGCACGGCAAATTTCCTGTTTCTCTGCTTCCTCCAATCCTTTCACTCCCTTTTCTGCAATGATCCTTATGTGGAGGAGTTTGGAATCAACAGCTCCCTAATTAGATGTAGGACCCACTCAACAAGAAGGAACTTAGCCAACTACCCAGGGCTGGTGAAGTCATGGATCTTGGAGGCAAACCTACAACTACCACTTTACAAAACCAGGATAATCCCTGACTGCATTCTAAACACTTGTCCTTTCATCCACAGGTAAATGCAGTCCTCACCCCTCGTTGAGGAAGCTTCATCTTTGCAACAGATAGAGGCCACTGCAGAAGACAAAAACCCCTCAAAATGCAGATTGTGGAGCCCATTCCCAAGTGATACATCTGCAACACAGCACCTGCACCTTAAATCAGGCTATCTGAGCCCCAGCCAAGTAACTGTCAAGCCCTGCTATCTGCATTTTAAGAAAGGTCTAGAAGAAGTTAACCTCTGACCTTTGGTTCATAAGATGGTGCTGCTTCACTGGCACCTGGCAAGTCTCAAACCTACACAAGAGCAGACCCTTCGTCTATGTGCATGCATCCCACGAGGATTTGCTGCCCTCCTAGTAAGGGCCCTCGTTTTATGTTAGATGCTGGGGATTTACACAGGCTCATGGTCCAGGGAGAAAGACAGCCATGATATCAATTAACTGCTATAAGACAAAGCTGGGATTAATGACAGAGGATGCTTAAGGCACTTTGGCACCCAGTCATCTAGGAGCCAGGGAGAATTTTCTGAGAGGCACAGCTTAAACTGAGTAAGATGAACAACGTCAGTTATTTTAGAATGGAAATGAAGTCCTAAGCAGGACAGACGATGTGAGCTACAGGAAGAGAGGGGCTGGTGTGACGCTTTAAAAATAGATGAACATGACTAACATCAGAATAAGCTGTCACTGTGAGGCTGGTGAGGAGAACAAGGGCCAAATCATGAAGGCTTTGAGTCATACTAGGAGGCCAGATAAACTACTTTGAAGCTAGAGAAACAGTCCATGAAAAGATTTTCTGCATAGATCAACATGATCAGAATTACATTCCACCAGGAATTAGCTGATCAAAGAAAATCAGATAAAGAATGATATGAGAGTTATCAGTGGTAACATCTACATTTAGGAAGGATTCCAGGACACCAAGATTTAAGTCTATAGGCAATAGAACTCCTAAGTGATCTATAGATAACATTCAAGGAAAAGAAGTCACCAACCTTGGATGGTGTTGATGTCTGACTTCCATTTCTAAACAAATTGAATTGAAATGGCCTTGATAAGGTCAGGTGCAGATTTCAAAGAGAAAGTTGGCTGGCTGGGCCAAAAACTGGGAATAGCTTTGTGAAATATGTTTATAGATGTGAAGCCCTTAGTGTGTCAATGTGTTTTAAGCCCCGTACCCTGAAGAGATACAGCAAATTGAGAGAGTAAGAGTCAAGGAGAGACTCCTAAGGAATGTCCGCAGGACTTTACTTTATTATAAAGGGAGAAGAGGGCTGCTCTTGCCTCTCCTCATACTCAAGGCTTCCAAAAACTTCTCAGCAAAGCAGACAGCATGTGCCTGCCTTCTGAATGGTGATACGATGAAAGGCCTGATGTGATGGATGGGGTTAGACTGTCAGTGATGATCTACAGACGCTTTTAACGCCAGGTTCCAGCCCAAGACAAACATCTCTCGAGGTACCTGGATGCAAAGAGTGCTCAGGCAGACCATCTCCCAGATGATTTTGCTGTTTCTTTGTCTTTCCATTCCTTCTTCTGTGATGTTGTTTGCAGGATGCTCTGCCGTAGTTACATGCCAGGCTGAACAGTTTGAAGACTGCTTTTACTTTATTAGATGCTTTTCTGGATCATCATACAGAAAAGGGATTCATAATCATAGTAGTTGAGAAATGGAGTATCTGCTTGCCCTAGCCATGAGCTATAATTACAAAGGGAGAAATACCATAATTAGTATTTGAAGTCTCACTTTTCTCAAATATCTCACAAGTATTAAGGAATAACATTAATGATCCTGATAAAACCTTCAGATGTACATAGCATTTAAACAGATGTTCCTCTTTTCCTGTGTTTGTCTAGCCTGAACCATAGTCGGTCAAAGCATGTTAGACTTGATAATATCTCAAAGACAGCTTCTAATTCACATTCTTTCTCCTTGGGTCTTTGCACATTTGGGGGAAAGAAACATGGGCTGTTAGGATGCTGCTGTGTATTTAAATAATACTTATATCCAGAGTAAACATCAATTAGTCATACCAGTTATGCCAGGAAGTCAACCATGAGAAGTTTTATGCAGAAGGCTGATATATCAGAGGGGATTTCAATAGGGAGGCTTAGTTCAAAATTCATGGTCATTCTTACAAAGAAGGTGTCCGCCAATGAATAAATTTACGGAGAAGCACCAGGAAATGCTGATTCCTAAGTATAGGACTTCTGAATGATATCTAGAATATCCACAGAAAAGAACCGGAAGAAACAGTGGTAAACTCTGATACTACATACTCACATACACTGTAGAGACAAAATGTGAAGTCTGAGTAACTAAAATCCACTTCTACTTCTTTGTTAAAGACTCAAAATGAATTTCTAAGTTGTAGGTCACATAGCCTCCGAGGTTTCAGTGAGTCCTTAGGACTATTTGATGGATTCTAAAATAGTTCCCTAAGACATTTTTGATGAGTCATGACTTAGGAGTTAGTATCTGCATCATCACTATAATGGGAATTAATTAAATATATAATCAAATATGAATCAAATGCTTGTTTTGCAGCTGATTGGCAGTCAGCATTTTACATGTCATCTGCTTCTGAGCCCTCACCACACATCCATCAAATAGAAGGAGTATGGTGTGACCTTTGTTTCCTGGCAAGAATATGAGTCAGGTTTGCGGTAAGTTCTAACAGCTGGACATTTTAAGTGAATGTCGGAAGACACAGCCCTCACTCTATACTAAGCATGCTACCATTGACCTTCCTTTGGGTTTGCATGTGAATAACTGTAGTGAGAAGCAATGCTGAAATGAAGAAACTAGACTTTGTGCCACTGACAAAGCAAAAGTATTCACCACACACCAACAAGGCAAATGTCCAACATGAGCCATCCCCTCTTCGGCAAGCTAATGAGCAGCCTGGCTCTTGTCACACACCCTAAAATCCGGTTCTTGTTCCCTCCATTCTCTTCAGCCTATGCCGCTCACACATTCAGGCACCACCGTGCTTTCACTGTGGAAGAGGTGCAGGTCAATGTCTAGAAGGACTGATTTGGATTTGCAGGGTTTCTAAAGCAATGTGAACTTTTCTCCGTTGTTATAAACTCGACTTACTATTTCTCCTTAGGGTTCACTTGGTTCACTTTGTCTTTAAAAATGCTGGGGCCTTTGCCCCGTGTCTTCTGTATGTTTTCTAGAGTTCCGTTTTCATGCTTTTGCCTGTCATTTTCAATAGCTTCACTTGAAGATAGTATTTGGCTCGTGTTTTTAGTGCCCTTATTCTTGATCTGTGTTTACTCTAGTAGCCTTCTCAGATGCACAGGAAAATAACCAGAATATGCAACTCATTGTATCAAGATAGAGGGATAAATATAAGCACGCATCCATCTGGGATTCTTAAGCCTCATAAGTCTCTAGATTTTTAAAAATAAAGATGTCCTAAGTTTTATCATATTTTTTTGAGAATTTCACACATAAATACACTATATGTACATCTATTTTTTAACCCATCAAGTATAAGCATTGCTGCCTATCTATTACAGTGTTGTGGACTTCCACTGGACAACCTACTAGATGCCAAACTCTTAAAGAAAATCCAAATTCTTCGTCTCCCAGAAGCTATCAAGTGCCAATAGCTCCTTAGATAGGGATGGGACTTTGTGCCTGCTTCCCCCATCTATGCTAGGATTTTTACTGGCTGGATTTTTATAGGTCTTAAGAATTTTGTCTTAACTGCTAAGAATTCATATGGGCAATTTCCTTGTGTCTAAAAAACACTTTCCAATATATTCATACATAGCCTCTGGCTCTTCCAACCTTTCTGACCCCATTCCATGAAGACCCATGAGCCTTGGGAGAAGGGTGTGGGATGTAAATGCCATGTTGAGGGCTGAATGTTCGTATTCTCTGCACATTGACCACTTGCGGTTCTCCTTCTTCCAGTGTTAATTGTTATTTACTACAAAAAGGCATTTCTCTGACGAGGGTTGACAGAGGTGTGACAAGTCATGAGGAATCAGTTTAATACTATGTTCACTTTGCACAATAACAGCTTTACATCTTCCTTCACAACCTAGGTCCCAACTAGCCACAGATTCATGCCAGATCTTGACGTCAGGTATTGGTTTTAATTTGCAAAGCAGACCGTAACTCCAATCAGCAGAGAGTGATTGGTTACTCCCATGGCATCTGTATCATTATTGCCGTGATGAGCTCATCTTGCTCAGCTGGTCATAGCTGTAGCTAGCAGGGTTCACAGCCAGGTAAGATTGGTGTTTACTTTCCTCTTCCAGGACCATACATAGCACCTTCAAGAACTGGGGAAGACGCTGACTTGCTGTGATCTTTAGACATTAGATTATCAGATCAGATAAACGGAAGCTTTGTCATGAATTAAGGATGTTGAAGCACCATGACATGAATAGTTGGTGTTATAAAAAGCTACATGCCAATCTGAGCTCTGAAGACAAGGAAGGAACCAGAAGTGAAGCAGAAAATGTCAGGAGTGAGAATTTTACACTGAGGTGCAAGGCATTATTTGTCTCCATATATAGGACCAGCACGTGAAGCATGACAACATAAGATGTGCATTTTGTCTTTAAGGCACTTCCATTCTAGCTGGAGAAAGGAAGCCCACGAGGTCTATGTTGAAATTGAATTGTTATATTATGTGGTATAGACAAGATCAGCAGTTCTCAACCTGTGGGTCTCAATCCCCAAAAGATCGTCACACAGATACTTACATTATTATTTATAACAGGTATAAAGTAGCAACAGAAATAATTTGATGGTTGGGAGTCACCACAACATGAGAAACAGTCCCCGCATTAGGAAGGCTAAGAAACTACTAGACAAGACTGTTAAACATTCAAAGAAGGAAGGAAAATCATCTCAGGATTCATAGTAGAATCCTCTGGGAAGTGCAAGGAGTAAATGAAAGAGAAAAGAGGAGAGGTCAAAGAAGGACACTTGGCTGTCTTAACAGCCACTTCCGCTCAAGAAGGCTTATAAGGATATGGTTACTGTGAAATTAGTCAAATTTTTTTGTTGTTGTTTTCAGCACATTGTGACTTTAAGGTATAGATGTTGAAAAAAAAAGATTTGGACTCCATGTGTGGCCATGATCCATACAAAACATGATAGTTTCATTTCTTTATTTGTAAGAGCAAATCAATGGAGATTGTTTGCTCCCCTCCCCAACTCATGATGGGATTGGATCATTGGATAATAGCTGGTGTTACCTACAAGCACGTCTTGTGCCAGTTTTTGAATAATTACTGAATAGAATTTCATAAACTCTTCAATTGATCTGTAGTGACTAATATTATCACCCAAGGAAACACCAATGAGGGAAGGCATATCATTAGTGTGTTGGGCAAGGAATAAACTGGAATGCAGTGCATTGAAATAGTTTGACTTGTTCTTCATCCTTCTCAAATTTCATATTTAATTATAAAATTTCTAAATGAATATTGGGGAAAAGATTAGCCAGTTATGTCTTAGAGGTGGCAAAGAGTGACATTTGATCTTTTTGAGTCCTTTCAAAATACTGCTCTCAGGAGTAAGGACTTGCTCTATTCTAGGAAACATTTCCAGTTAATCGCTACTGGTATCCATGTTATAAGACCAGAGTTTTGAAACTGAAATGAACCAATTAGCTACAAGGAATGTATCAAAAGAATTAGAACAAAAGAGTGTAAGAATTTTAGCTCCAGTTCTGACAATTCAAACTTATTTTTCTTGAAGACAAATTACTTGCAATATTGAACAATCGTGCAGAAGATTTCAGCAATCAGCATCCTTCTGTTTCTAGTCTCTCTCTCTCTCTCTCTCTCTCTCTCTCATGCGTGTGTGCGAGCATGTGTGTGTGTGTGTGTGTATCTGTGTGTGTGTCAGTGTTTGATGTCATGTACTGAACATTACATGAAACAGAACAGACACTCAAGTTTGACTTTTGCTTTTGCTGTTTAATGTAGAAGTCTGAATAACTTCTGTATTCGGGGCAATAAGTAGTCTATAATCAGGCTCAACATGGAGTCACCTTTATAGTTACATGACATATGATGCTGTTGCTTGTATTTGTCTTCTGAGTTTATAGTTAGGGAAAGTAGATGCTAAATGATAAGATATTTATTGTGAGAGTTTTGAAGTTATCAGTATCAGTGGGATTTTTTTTTTACAGCAAATAGTCTTTACCTATCCTGGAACTGAATGTCTGTATTCATTTTATGCTCTCTTGAGAAGACAACATCTTGACCATCATTGTCCATTAGGATAACTTATAGAAAGTTTTGTATAAGGACACAGAAGACATTAACCAAGCTAATACCACATCTGTTTTATGAATAGTCTATGAATGCTTACAGCTATATACATTAGCTTCCTTGAGTTGTACTTCCCCCTTTTATTTACTTAAATAGAGTTGTATGTATTGTAAAGAATAACTAAAGAGAATAAAGTAACAAATCAAAAGAGAAGACTATCTGTATAAAGTGTGGGAAGAGGTGAATTGTATGTTTTCTATCCGCATTAAAGAGATGATGTGCTAGACAGTTCCTGGAACATAGCAAGAACGTTGATATATTGTTTCTGGTTGATTGATAGACTCAGGAAATGGTTGCCCTTCCTGAGAGTGCACATAGGATGTGAAAAGTCAACAAAGTCTGAAAGGGCAGCTTGTGTTATAACACTGAAAAGTCCCTCAGCACCTTTCCTGCTCCTGGCTCACTCGATAAGGGCTACAGCACAATGAAGCATCTGGAGGTAAGAATAAAGAAGCCGCTGAGAAGGACAAAGCAGGAAAGAAAGATGGGGTCTTAGTGAGGAATGAAAGCAGGGCTTAGAGCTGAAAGAAAATGGGTCTGTGTTGTGTGTATGCTGCTTTTCATATACATAGAGAGAGACAGGCAGATAGTCAGACTGTACATGCCATTGGATTCTCCAGTACACTTTCTGTGTTCCCTGTTGATACTAAGATGAGGGCTATAGACCTTTTCATCATTGCCAGCTCACTTTGGCAGAAAAAGTGCCTATCTTTTGACTCTAGAACTCTTCACTCTGACCGTTTTGTTTCTTACAACTTTAAAATAAAGCCTAATTCACTTGGTTAGAGCAGTTTTTTTTCTTTTTTTGCCTGTCCCATAATTGCTGGATGATCTGAAAGGCTGGGTAACAAACAGTCTGCACATGTCTGCTTCCTATGAAAATAATCTCCACTGGTGCCCTATTGCTAAGGTTAAATGAGACCAGAGCTTCATTTCTGAGTTCATAATGAGATTTGTTTCAAAGTTCATATAATTTCTTTTATGCTTAGCACGATGGGACTTTCAGAGAAGAGACCTGTGTTGAAATTCAAAAGCATATGCCACCAGGAATACAATTTCCCAGGCTTTGTGCATATGTGTATTCACTGGGGTTGGTAGAAAAGCACAGGACATGGGAAAGGACCAACTGAAACCAAGCGATAATAGAGTCTGGGGAATACCTTGAATATTGCTGGAGCACTAGGCAGCATTTCTTCCTTGTAACATAATAACTTGTGTCTCCTATGTACTCAAAAACTACTTGATAAGGGAAATCTACAGAGACAGTTGAACCAAGCTCATAGCAACTCACAGACTCTAGTCCAAAAACTGTGGAGCCTGCATGGGACTGAACTAGACCCTCTGCCTGTGGAAGACAGTTGCGTAGCTTGGTCTATTTGAGGGGCCCCTGGCAATGGGACTAGGACCTATCCCTGATGCATGAGCTAGCTTTTTGGAGCCCATTCCCTATGACTGAATGCCTTTCTCTGCCTTTATGCAAAGGGAAGGGGGCTTGGTCCTGCTTCAACTTAATGTGCCAGATTTTGTTGACTCCTGAGGCCTTACCCTTTGGGAAGAGAGGATGGAGGATAGACTAGGGGGAGGTAAGTGGAGGTGGGAGGAGGGGAGGGGGGAGAAGTGTGGTTAGAATATAAAGTGGATAAAAATAAATAAATTAAAATGAACTACTTGATAAAGGTTATGTCTTATATTTTCTAGTCTTAGCTAACTCGTGATATATTCAAAAAAATATCTGGTGAGTGAATCATGTCTGTTGATTTTGTCAGTTCCATACAAAGATAAATCTCTGGTCATATGGTGTTAATGTTATGAAGGGAGACAGATAATAAAAGGAGCTAAATCTACGGTGTGAAGGAGGCAATGGCTTCCACTTTCTCAGAAGTGTTTTAAGGCAAAGTTTGAACAATTCCTATAAATTCAGCCTTTGTACCTGGCAACTATCCAACTTTCTGTGCATCTTTTCTTAATTAGGACCCACTATCAGTTACACAGCATGCCTTCCTCAACAACTCAGCCCTGGTTTCGTCATCTGGAGGACAAAGAGTGCCTGGTGTCTTTCAGCGCTTTAGCATAATCCTGGATGTAGCTGTTCCTTTGTCTAGAATGTCCGCGTCATTCTGTTATTCTATAGTTTTAACAAACACTGATTTGTGAAAGAAAGCATCCCAGAAGAAGGAAAATTCGATTGTTTAAGTTTTTATTCCCACAGTGTTCCAAGGATCCCAATGAAAGGAAAGATAACAGTGTCAGGGAGGGATTATGTACTGCATTTTCAAACTCTGAGAGGCGAAAGCCCTGTAAATAGAAACCATCAGGAGGGCACGGGCTGTTGGTGAACACCACAAAACCATTCCAGAACTTCAGCACACTCTAAACCATCCACAGATGCAAAGGCCCTTCCCATGCTGACAACCACTTGCTGACGGCATTCCATTTTGTGAGGCAGACTTAGACAGTGTGTGAGGTTATTATTGTCTGGAAAATGATGCCAGTGAAAAACTTGCCAGTTTGGCTCTTTTAAAGAAATTCAAACCTAAATTCATCTCCAAGTCAATCATTTTTAGTAGGTTTAAAAACTGAACTGTGTATGGGTAAACCTTAAAACATAGAGGCTCTCTCTACACTATGGAGAAATCACAAGAAAAAAATACAACTATAGTCAAAATCAAAGAACCATGAATTTCAGGACACAGATCCCCTTGTGCCACTTGTATTAGCCACCTTTGTGGGTTCTCTACAGGTTACAGTGAACTTGGAGCATTCTTTCTGTCTGATGTCATCTCTGCTTCTACCCTGTTAACAGGACGAGAGAAACTACCTCCACATGCTGCTTAGTTCTTTTCTTTTTGTCATAAAATACTTGACCAAAACAACTCTGCTCACAGTTCCAGGGTAGAGTCTTTGGGAAGCTGTGAAAGCAAGAGCTTGTGGTGGCTGATCACATTGCACGCACAGTCAGGAAGTGGGGAAAGATCCATGCTGCTGGTCACCTTAGCTTTTATTCAGTCCAGCACTTAGGCTGGGTCGCCTTAGCACGCCCAGGTTCGCCTTTCCTTATGGTTTTTGTTTCTGTCAAGCTGATCATTAATAGGAAGCACATGGCCTATTATGATAATCATGGTCGAGATCTTCCCATGAAGATTGTGATGCTAGAGAAGCCGAATTCTATGTGAAGCGAGGTGGAGACAGGGGGACATTGGTAGCAGGGAAATGTGTTGACACGAAACAAGAGTGGGAGATCAGCTTAAATCTGAATCACACCTTGGGTATGGGTCTTTCAAAGCCATGGAACCATGTCCAATAGCAAGAGTGAGGAAACCCACACTGCTGTGAACACTTAGGGGATGGGGTGCCCTAGTCTCAAAATTAGCTTCAGTGTGACAAAATTTATAATTCTGAACTTATTTCCTCAAAGGAGGTAATCAATGGAGTCAGTATATGTATATATCCCCCCTGGTGTGTGTGTGTCTGTGTGTGTGTGTGTGTGTGTGTGTGCAAGAGACAAGTGAAAGCACATATCTGTGAACGAATGAGTGAGCAGTGATGGATTTCCCATGGGAGTTAAGTTCTCTTATCTTAGAATAACTTCACATGGTCAATCCATGTCTACCCTCCTTTGTCATATAGTCATACACAGAATTATAGTTCAGAGAGTTGCAAAGGGAATTACTTGAGGTTTCAATAACTGATTTTAAAATGGGATCTTACAAACACTAAAAATAGTAATAGCTGTCACTTGAATCCTTGCTAAGTCATACATTCTGATAAGTCCTGGCCAGCATCATCATTTTGTGCTCACAAAGATCAATGAGGTCAGGATAGAAGCTCAGACTGTTAACTTGTGCTGAAAACCATACAGCTATAGGTTGTATCCTATAGCCCAAAATTGAGGTATGCATTCTTAATCCCGAATTACCTTATGAATACAATCAAAGAGTGCTTTAATGTTTTTGAGCTATGTACTCATTTTAGGATATGAAGTGATGAATCCTCTCCAGAGACCATTCAAACCTGAACTTTGCTATATTATTTCCAGGGATGCACATGTGTATAAATACTGCCCATCCCAACCCCTGCTGTGAGCCCCATATGAACCCATGTAAACAACAGACAGAAAAAGACAGGACATTCTATAATGTCATGTAGAAAAAACAGAAATATGAAAATTACAGTAAAAGGATTTCTGAAGGGCTCGCCACAGAGATAAACATGCAACAGAGAAATGCTGAGACAATGAATTTTTTAGAGCAGTTCATGTTCTGAAATGAAAACACCATGGAGTTTACCACGGCAGGACTTCAAACATGGCAAAGTTTAAACTTTAAACATTAGCAGCGTTAAATCGGATGCTTCTTTTCTCACTGACCTTCCTGCATCCCTTCATCCTATATGCCACACATTTGTCTGCCTTCTTTAAAAGCCCATAAGTACGAACTTTATACCCATTACGTACAAGAAAACACACTGGATCTTTCTGACATGCTGGAGTAGAGGGAAGGGGAGGGAGAGAAGGAAAACGCAGAATAAAAAGGCCACTAAAGTTTCTGTCTGCAGCTCATACTCTAACAGTAGGTGGCAAAGGAAACCATACTTAAAAAGTAAAAACATCAAAATTAATAAATGGTATTGAAATAAAATATGACAAAGTTGGGAATACTAGTTGTGTTTCAATATAAATTGGAGTCTTTTTTTCTCTCTAAGTTAAAATCGCATAGAGAATTAGGTTACTATTTTGATTCTGAATAACATCTAGCAGATGGAAGGCTGGCCCGTGAGATAAGGGAGCACAGCCCTAGACCATCCCACAGGTGTGTTCTGGAGGTGTGTTAGCTATCCACATGTGTTCTGATTTGTACAGGTGGAGAAACCCTTTATTCTTTAAAACACCGTTTGTCATAGGAAAAGGGCACAGCTTTGGTGAAGACAGATTCTCTGTACTAAGGGACGCTCCTGAAGTGGGACACACTGTGAGCCCCCTGAATCTAAGATTCCAGTCCATTAGAAAAGATGCTATGTAGGAGACACCAGAGGTCCTGGCTGGCACACAAGAACACTGAATGTTGAGAAGAGAGAATGCAGCTACTTGCTCGCTCCTTCCGGTATAGATACAAAGACAACATGGAGCATTGATGGTACTGCTCAGGCAACTTCTTGATGATTTGGACTGGCCTTGAGGTTTTTCTTCTGAACCTACCCTACAACTTGGATTCTGGAACTATCTCACCCTCCCTACACACGTTAGTCATCCGTGCCAGCACTAACACCGCCCCAGCCTAAAGCATGGTCTCTTTTATACTGCTATAACAAGGACACGCAGGGTGCATATTTACAAACAAATGGCATCTATTTTGACTCATGGTTTTGGAAGCTATAATAGTCGAGTTAAGCAGCCATATCTGCTGAGGGTACCATGGGCCAAAATATGGCGACTGGAATTACAGAATGAGAGCTTGTGCAAGGGCAGAAAAGCCCAGGAATGTTAGGTACTAATGTAGTCCCATGAAACCAAATCCACTCTTGAGAGGCTGGTATCAATCACTTCTCAAGAAGCTCTATGATCTAATTTTGCTCACAAGTCCTTAGTCTTAACCATGAAAGATCCCAAGCCTCCAGAACATGAGCCTGCCGATGGCAAGCCATCTATATTCAAACCATCACAGTGTCCCTACACCATAATTTCTTCTGACATATGAACATCTGGTGTCTGTAGCAATCCCAGCATAAGAGAATATAGGGTCTGAAGAGGTAAACTTCCCAGTAGCCATCTTTTCTACTTTGAATCAAGGCTTTCTTCTGGGCTGATGACGTCTTTATGCTGGCCAACCAGCTTCTGGTTGGTTGGTTTGTTTCCAGGGCCTCCCTGCACGATTCCAGCCTTCAATAAGAGGAATGATCCAGCTTATCCACAAAGAAATTTTGATTGTCAGGATCAATTATCTCCTTGACTCTTCCTTATTTTCTGACCTTGATTCCCGACGGCTAAAGAAAGACTCCCAATGCAAGTGTACTTTGCTAGAAAGTACAATATTCTACAACCAAATTTGAAAAGTGGAAGGAATATGTTTTTTGATAGCTCTGGAAGCCTCCTAAATTAAAGGTAATTTGTACTTAGATAGCCACAGCTAATTGCTTTGTAATTATATCTCATACACTAAAAGTAAATTAGGAGACTTAGTTGGTTCCTGGGGCTCCCATTTTTTTTTTTTTATTGGTTTCAGCTCAGAGCTGAAGGCTAAAAGTTATTCCCTGCTGGCCAATGAATTTACCAAATGGAAAAGCTATCAACTCATATCTCTAATACCCCAGTTCTCCCTACACCTCCATCTCCTTTCTCTCTGCTTTCTGGATAAATTCTTTGTAATGAGGAGAACTCGGGTTTCCCACAAGCTCTAAAGCTTCTGCAATGATGCTGCACTGTGCATTGCACTTGTAATGACATGCTCTGACTGAACCTGATTTTCCACCTGTTAACAGCTCCTCACCATGTGGAGAATCGCAAAGACTATCATATCAACACATTTCCAGAGAGCTTGTCTCCTTGTTGTTCGCACGTGGTGGGCAAGTAGACGTATGGAGTCCTAACAGCACTCCGCCCTACCGAGGGCACTTTTCAGTGCACTCAAGAGTTTCATCTCACAAGTGAAGTCAAAGGAGCTGAGGTTATGAGAATACCCTATTGTCAAGCCCTGTAAACCTTCTGCCAATTCCCTTCACATCCCTGTCCCAGAAACTGATCACTACTGTGTCTGAAACTGTGCCCTTCAAACTAAGAATCATTTTATCTGTTCTTAAAACTGGACTTCCCAGGACTAAGGCTAATTTACAGTTAATAGTGAGTAGAATAGCTTCTTCTGAGGGTTCCACTATGTACCTGGTAGCTGACTGACGGGCTATGTTCCACGTGAAGAGCACATTCCTCCAACAAACAAAGCTGTACTTCAACATGCACAGAGGAAAACAGGTAAGAGCAGCCCTGACCTGGGTTATGAAAAGTATGACTGATTTCCTCTTCTAGAACACATGAGTGTTGGAAAAATTAAAGTGATGCGGAAAAACAATGTGTTTAAGCAAGCTTGTGTTTAACTTAAAGTGTTCAAGATAGTTTCTGCTTGAACAATATGTCCCTGTGTAAAACAATACAGCTGACGCCAATGATTTCTGCCGTGGGTATGCTTATATGTTAGGCATGGAAAACTTTTCTTTAAAATTCTAAAAATGCCATTATTTTAAGTAGATGGTCTTTGAGGGACATCCTGGAAATCAGCTGAATGTTTTGAGAGTCTCTGAGAAGTCCCCTTAAAGCATACTAATGTATTAAAAAAAGGTTTTCATTATCACATGCTTGATATTTACTCTGACTTGCTTCTGGACTGCTCTCTAGTCCCGATTGTTACCCCAGTACTTTTATTTATGTTTCAGAGTTTTCTCCTAGAGGAGACTAGAGATAAGAAACAAGCTTATTTTGAAACACAGAGAACCCTGACTCATTTCTATTTATTCTCACTATGATAAGATTGGACAACTTTGTCTTTGCCTCCTATTTGTCTTTATTGTATGGTGCTGTCCTGCTTAAAGAAACTCTTTTCCAACATTTACAACCGAAGAATCATTAGCCAGATCAACTAGTTCACTAGGTGCATTTCTACTTCCTATAAATAAATGATTCCTCAACCTTCCAGACATTACATATTCAACTCCTCCTATGATCCAGACGTTGATAACATTTTAGGCTCCTTTCAGCCTTGACTGATAGTGTCTGTGAGACTTTCTGGTTCTGGTAAGACCTTAATTCCAGGCAACAAAATTATGTAAGTATTTAACAAATCCATCTAAAATCTGCTCACATAAAACAACATTCAGCTGTCTTTGCTCATAATCTTGTTTTGTTTTGGTTACTGGAATGACTTAAATAAGCAAGTCCTACGGGCGCCCTTAGTTGTAATCAATATTGGCCGGAGCTCCAGTCACAGGAGAGTCTATAGACTCCATGTCCACAGTTTACTCTCATGGCTAGCATTCTAGGAATCCATCTTGTTGTCAGCCAAGATCACCCATCATGATCTCTATGCAGAGCTTAGTTCCTCGTGTCATCGCAGCTTCTGGTACCTGTACTTTTACATGATGACTCAAGACCCCGTGTTATCTCCTTTGCTGGCAATTGAGAAGTACTAGAGAATCATATGTTTTTCTTACCCTCTGTTGTCAACATAGTTATAAAGTCACTCTTGTGACAATGCCGACCTGTAGAAGATGTCTCACAGATACTTGTGGAAGCCATGAACTTGGGTAAGGAAAAAAGGAAGTCTATGGATCATGATAAACTAGTAAGCACTGAGGTCTCTTATCTCTGAGATCAAGAAGACAGATTACACCACTGTTTTCCATTATGGCGACCTTATATGAATTAAGTATTTATTTGTCTAAAAGTAACACCTAACCTGGTGTTTTCTTGGTACATTTTAAATGCTTTGATCAATGTATAGTATTCCATTGTTAGATATTTTGTTTATATTAAAAAATAACAGTTTCCTAAACTAAAATACATGGCATTATAACCTTGTAGAAGCCTCATGATACGGAAGTGATCTTGAAGCATCAATGATGAATCTGTAGGGATCAGCATCAGCCACAAATAACCAGGCGGATATATTTCTTTATTCTGTGTTGAGTATAAAAAAATAATGTCAAGAAGAGCAATATGAATATTTTTTATTCTAGGACTAATTGCCTAGACTTTAAGCTAGGGTACATTTCACTGAGTGTACATTAAAATTATCATTCAAATTCATAAACTGGACAAATGCTTGTAAAAAAAACCCACTTTATTATTGTTTCTTCACTCTCTTACCCAACTGGTTACTATATTTCTATGTGGAAATATCTACTGAGAAGCTTCTGGCTTCATGTTTAAACTTCTGAAACAAAAACTTTCTGTGATGCATGTATAGTGAAGCCAAGAAGTCCATCTGCCAGCAAGAATTTTGTCCTTTAAATACCTTGTTATGGCAGCAAACACAAAACAATGAGATTTGTTTAGAATGTCACTCTTCCATCTCTGGGCTAAAAGGATTAGGTCTAAATTGAACATTATTATGAAAGACCGTGCATAAAAATGTTTGCTTTTTTTGTCCTTGAGCACTTGATGCTGTTTAAACACCACCTCCATTACTTGTACTAATGAAATTCAAAGAGTCATAAGCAGTAGCTTTTTAAAGTATTTTAGTTTATGTGACTATGTGTTTAACACACACACACACACACACACACACACACACACACACACAAAGGAGTGTGGGGTTCAGAAAGAATTGTTTGTTGGATATGCCAGGAATTAAGGAAAGGTGGTTGAAAAATGTGGGTTTCAGAGTGAATTAAAATCTAGTTTAAATTTCTCTGGTGAATAATTTTGATGTTAGGAAATTTACTTCACCTGTCTATGGCACGTGTCCTCATTTGTAGCAAAGGATAAAAATATTGACCACATACAGTTGCTTCAAGGGTTAAACAAGACAGCTCATGCAGTTTGCCTGTCAGATCTTGATATAAATTTACAGTTCAAAAGTGAAGTGAGAGTGAACATACATTATAATGGGTTCTGTGCATTGTGTGTGTGTGAGAAAAGGGAATGAAGGAGAGAATGTTTCTGAGAATGTAGAGAATATTATTGAAAGTGAAGCATAGAAGTGATGGTTATGATTTCTCGATGCTGATCCTTGTCTTTGAAGAATGAAAGCAGGATGAAGCCGGAGTGCAATAACAGGAGGCATGTTCGGGTAGTTACCATTTTAATAAAGTCGTATCTCTGGCACACAGCACACAGCAACACAGCAGAAAGTCAGAAACAGGCTTTTCCCTCTGGTCCCAACTCAATCTGTGCAGAGTGTGTGTGTGTGTGTGCGTGTGCGTGTGCGTGTGCGCGTGCGCGTGCGCGTGCGCGTGCACGTGTGCATGCGTGCAGCAGAAGACAACCATGAGTGTACCGCCTAAGGTTCTAGCCACCCTGCTATTTGAGACAGGTGTTCCGCTGGTCTGGAGCTCACTCAGTTAGGCCAGTTGGCTGGTTACTGTGCTCCAGGAATCTGTCTGCATTTCCCCGAGCTGTGGTTACAGGTGTTCTGTCATGCCTGGCTTTGTTGCATGGGTTCAGGGGATCAAGCTCAGGTCCCCTGATCACACAGCAAGCCCTTGGCTGTCTGAGTTGCTCTCTTAGGCAATAACAGTTCCATGCATCTCATGGCATTTGTAGGAAGGATATCTGATTTTTGAGCCTGCCTAAAGATTCAATACTTTCACCATCGTTAAGTAGAACAATTATTTCTATTACTAAAGGCTGGTTTCTATCATAGTTTTGTTTAAGCAACAGTAACATAGTTTAGTTGTATCTGTAAAAAATGGGTCACAAATGAAAAATCTCTGTGTTCTTTGAAAGGCTTTCACAAAGACTGATTTTTATTTTGCCTTAATTCTGTTGTACTTGAAAGCAATTCTTTTAATACTATGCACATCGTCGTTTAAAATATTACTTATGAAATCTATGTACCTTGATAAATGTTTCCTGTTTTTCATCCCCCAAGGTAAATGT
This sequence comes from Bramus lutescens, assembly GCA_001685075.1. Lineage (NCBI taxonomy): Eukaryota > Metazoa > Chordata > Mammalia > Rodentia > Cricetidae > Bramus > Bramus lutescens. The sequence goes on along the minus strand of LOEQ01004187.1, from coordinate 135,518 downwards.
GACACAATTAGTAGCTCTCAGTGGGGTTAAACAATAACTCCCCAAGGTTACCTCTGTGAAGACAAGAACACAACATGCCTGGAAGCATTATAGCATTGGATGGGGTTCCCTTAATCTGACCTTTCCCCAGAAAAACAAACAGGAAGTTTTAAAAATTATTAAGCATTGTGCTTTTATTTCTAGCATTGAATAATTCTTCTTTATGCCTACATTTAGCATATGGTACTTGGTTCCCCTGTTGTAGCTTTGTAATCCAAGGCCTAGGCAACTGCTCTACCACAGAGCTATGTGTCCATGTCAAGCTTTGCATTTCTAATTCTGTGCAACAATAGCTACAGAAGCCAGGCACCATTCTATACGGGAGGGACATCATTAAATAAGTCAGACCAACATCCCTCCATGTGAAACTCACAGTGTAGCAGGGGAGACAGAAAAGCAAGCAATGCCAATATAAAGGGCATTAATTAATAAGTGACAAATAAAATAAGGAGAAAAAAAACAGTATCAGTGGGAGTGGGCAGAAGTTGAATTTTGGGGGCCACCTCCTAAAGGTTTTGAGAAGGTAGTTATTAAAAGTTATGGAGACTGTAGGAAGTAGAAGCCATTGCACTTATGGGACAATCAACAGGACAAGTAAGGTCAGCAAGCAAAGCCAAGTGAGGAATGGAATGGTAAGAGCAGTTGCCTGGTTGTCTGCTGCAAGGACTCAGGCTTTAAAGCCACACTTTAAATGGCATTTCAGATACAGAATCAGAAGGCACTGCAGTTGTGTTTGCAACTGTGTGTCTTTCAAGAAGTTATTCTCATAACACTTTTTAGAGACTATCTATTTTTAAGATTTATTTCTCTGAAAATAGATCCATATCTATCACCATGTATAAAACTCAAGTCCAAATGCATCAAAGACCTCAACA
>LOEQ01004187.1:111011-125066 GCA_001685075.1 Bramus lutescens | reverse complement strand
AAAGAAAGAAAGAAAGAAAGAAAGAAAGAAAGAAAGAAAGAAAGAAAAACTATTGCCCTAGAGAATTTTCTTAATTAGTGATTGATGGAGTAGGGCCCAGCCCATTGTGAATGGTGTCATCCCCGGGCTGGTGGTCCTGGGTTCTATAAGAAAGCAGGCTGAGCAAGACATAGGGAGCAAGCCAGTAAGCCCTCTCCCCTCCATTGCCTGTGCATCAGCTCCTGCCTCCAGGCTCTTGCCCTGTTTGAGTTCCTGTTCTGACTTCCTTTGATAGTAGACGGCAATATGGAAGTATTTCCTTTCCTCCAGTGGTCCTTTGAATGTAATCAGCCCCTGTAAACTCATAAAGAGTGGCACTATTGGGATGGGTGGCCTTGTTAGAGGAAGTGTGTCACTGTGGAGGGTGGGCTTTGAAGTCTCTTATGCTCAAGCTATGTCCAGTTAACAGTGTACTCCCTGTTACCTTGGGATCAAAATGCAGAACTGTCAGCTCCTTCTCTAGCACCATGTCTGCCTTCATGCTGCCATCCCCATCATGATGACAACGGACTAAACCTCTGAACTGTGAGCAACCCTAATTAAATGTTTCCCCTTGTAAGAGTTGTGGCGACCATGGTGTTTCTTCACAGCAATAAAAATCCTATGACACCTGCCGAAGTTACTTTGGGCCATGGTGCTTAATCACAGCAATAGTAACCCTATGACAGCCACTTAGATCAAGGATAACTGTCACATATTCTATGAATGTTAATAATGTCATTAAATTGCTAACTTTTTAATACTTTTCTGAGGTATTACTATATGTGGTTTAAAAGGAAAAAGCATGTATGGAAGCTGATGGTTTCAAACAGGCTACAAGTTGCATTACCTTGTCATAATATGAAATTCAAACAGCATTCTTCTTTTGTACTTAATAGTAAAATGCAACTGCTTGTAGTTTTTACTTATATTTCACTCATACCATATGGTTTGTTTCAAGTCAGAAATACGTAAGTATCTAAACATGCATATGCTATGCTGTAAGTGGGGGTGCTTTCCTCCGTGAGACAATGAACATCTGCTAAAATAAAATCTCCAGTGGAACAGTCAGCTACTCGGCTAGTCTTCTCATTGTTCTTTCTTTTCTTTTCTGTGGAAATTCAAAATGGATGACTGTTTAACTCCCACCGCTGTCATCCCTAAACCAGGAACTAGTTTCTCTTGGGACAAAACTTTTCTTGGAAACTAACATTAGCTTTTATTCTTTTGTGATTTCAAGGATGGGATAAGTGGAGTTTTGAATATTGTTTGAAAGGATTTCAAGACTCCTATATCGACCGTATTAACTTTTCAAATCTGAGGGGTGGAATGGTAATTTTTACCCAGCAAAAATCAGATGTTACATGAGACTGGCTTTTGAGAAAGACCTCAGATCACTTACTCTTTGTACTCGAAGGCAGACGAGTCTGCAGGAAAGAAGATCTCCAACCTTGAAAATAAAATAAAATACTCCCAAAGCTAGCACTCAATAGCATCCTAGAGATAAGGAGAGGCTAAGAAGAACTGATAAACTCTAGTCAAGGCCTACCAGTCTTGCCCCTGTCTAGCTATTAGGCATCTGTTTCCCCAGGGAAAGCCTAGGCAAGACACCCACAGCACTTAGTTTTACAGTGCATAAAGAAGCCAGGGGACAAAACCTATCAGAATTCTCTAGGTAAACCAGTTTGAATTAAAGATGTTGCTTTTGTCTCTGTGCTTTAAAGAAGAGCTTCTGGACCTTGGGAATTGCAGCAAGAGCAACGAGTCATATCTGAAATGGGAAGAAAGGGTGTCAGATTTCATGCTCATTCATAACCCGACGACTTGTTCCCTGCAATTCAGTGGAGACAGGAGCTCACGAGGAGACCTAAGAATCAAGTATTTAAGTGTTGAAAGGTTCTATTTGCTATAAAAGATTGATGGAATGGAGTCTATCTTACATAAATCATTCCTGCTTCTTTTCTTTCCTTATTTTTTATTATGAAGTATTATGAAGTAGTTTTATTATGAACATATAAAGGAAAAGTTCGACTATCAATCAAAACAACTTGACCACTCACTGTATAATTTTGCCATTCCAGTAAAATCTTTAGCATTCCTTGGTACCAAGCACAAGATGCTTGTGGAACGGAGGGGCATTTTCCTTTGAGTGAGCTGTTAGAATCTTTTGGATGACAGTCAAACACTTCTGTAATTTCCTTTATCATTTTTAGCTTCTTTTGGCATTCTTCTTTCTAGTATGTCTCTGGAATGTCATGAAGAGTCCAGATTCTATTCCAAGTGCTGGATTTTAATGCTAAGCTAAATTTGTTCTAGAGAATTCAAGAGGTACAGAGGTTGGAGATAGATATAAAACTTTTTCTTTTCTAATCTTCTCACAAAATCTTAATAAAATACCAAATAGATCTCTGGTCAGTAGTCACTCATGAAAGTAAATTAGAGAGGAATTTTTATCCTTTGGCCATAGGCAGTAACAGATTTACTGGCATGGGGGAAGATGAGTAGCCTTAAAGGAAACCAAAGGTGTGACTTTGAAAAGACCAAATAGTCCAAAGGCAGTGGAATTGCTTTATTCAGGATATTAACATTTCAGTTCTCTTCGTTTGCAAGTGAAATGATTTTGGTAAGGTTTTTAATACAAATTTTGGTTAATTCCCAAGGTGAACAATCTATAATATGGAATCCCATCACTGCTGTCTGCTCTAAGTTCCAGAAACTTGTGCTAACACCAGCTGGCATCACAGATAGAGCTCCTGCAAGGACAGGCCTCATATGCGAACATTTCATGCAGAGTAAAATCCTTCACAATCAACCGCTCTTTAAGGTTCCAAGGGATTTCTTACACCCACAATTACAGTATGGCTCTAGCTGCTTGACAATGAATGGGTCTTGCTTGCCCTCCTCATCAGGAATCACTGCAGTATCAAACAAAGAATGAATTCTTTCCTAAGAAGCTTATGACTAACTCAGGTTTCACAAGTATTCCAGGAACAGGATTCTTTCTGGTTACCAAGGTTGTAAGTGTGATTTTGATTTTGGCCTGGAGACTTAAGAACTAAAACCATATGTAGTCCTTCTTGTTCTAGGAGTCAATGGCCAATACTCTTTTGATCAACTCCCCACGTCCTTATTGTATCCTGAAACAACAGACCCAAGTATTTTTTGTTGGCTTCCCTAAATTAATCTTGTCTTGAGCTAATGTTATGCTAACATAATGGATATTTAACAGAAAACCTCTTTCTGCTCTATATTATCTGACTTCTTTTCTACTAAATTTTAACTCTGTGTCTTTAAACAATTAATTTCAACTCTGGATCTCAGGTGTTTAGATGTTAGATAATGAACGTGTCTAGGTGACTGCAAGAGTCCCTGTCGTCTCCAGGACTTCATAACCAGTCTGTCACAGAGCAACACTAAAGCAATTCTGTGCCCTTTAGCGTGAAGAAAGGGCAGTAGGAGGGAGACATGTCAGGAATTCCAGTTTTTCATTTCTCCCACTCTCGAAATTGCAGCAAACAGCTAAAGTCCATGACCCGAAATTTTATTAGTTATGCCAATCATTTCAGTAAAATTTCATATAAGCTTATATATTTGAAACTGAAGGGAAAACTCTGAGCTGTGATTTCTTATTTTACCTACTTTATCTGTTTCAAGGAATAAACCCTGCTCTGTTCTACAGTGAAAACAGAAATAGCATTCCTGTGTGTTGGTTTCTGAAGAGATAGCAATTAACTGCATGTCAGTCGTCAACAGGAGCACTTCCCCCACTCTTCTGTTTAGCATAATAAAGTTTGCATTTTCCTTCTCATTTTTGTGGCTTGATGTGCTTAATCCTAAGACAGTCATGTTTTTCTCTCTTGTTCTGGCTGCCTCTCAAAAAATTCAACGTGTTCACACTCAAGTGCTGAAGATTTACTTTTAGTAGTTTCATTCCATACACACAGGTAAATGGAATCCACTCTGTGACAATTTCACTTCTTTATGGTGGCCTAAAAGTTGGAGTACATTTTTCTAGTAAGTGTCTTTGGAGGCAGTTCTTTGGCTTTCCTGATAAGGAATATTTATGCAAAAATCATAGCTCTGAGAAAATTAGCTGGAGAACTCTGATGATTATAGAGTACCCAGATCTGTTTTTAACAAGAAAAGGAGCAGATAGGAGCAAGAGCTAGTTATGTTTCAATTCCTGAAGTTTGATATCTAACAGCAGAAATGCCTTGTCTATTTCCTGCTTTGTATAGCTACTACAAAACCTACATTCTATCACCAAATAAAAGAACTATAAACTTTATTTAATAGTTTTGTGTGGCCTAGCTCTGTAGCTGAAGCAGGAGGATTAGAAACGTAAGACAAGCCTGGACTAGCTAGCCAGTTCAAGGTATACAGCAAGACTCTGCTTTCAAAATGCAAGGAAAGCCTAACCCTGTATGCACGAGTTCCTCTGAAGATTAGTCAGATGGAAAGCCTAAAGCTGTATGTGCGAGTTCCTCTGAAGACTAGTCACATGTAAAGCATCTCTTGCAGCCTTTCAATTGGGTGAGGCTAAGAACCAGCGGTGGTGATAATTTAGATAAAGTTTCAAAGTTTAGGGTAAAGAAAACCTTCTTCATTTAAACTGTCGCCTGTCTGATACAATGGGCAGATGATGATTTGTTTGGTCCACTGAACTACTGAGCACCTTTACCCACCACAAAGAATTGTACGCGGCAAGTAATAGAGCCAAGAAAAAAAAAAAGGAATCAAGAAAACTAGACTCAGGTGAAAATTAAAATGTATCCACAGTGTAGCTCTAGAATAAACAGCTTTACAACCTCTGTTGGAGAGATGTACAAAGCAGAGGCAACCCCAAACTAAGCACGCATGGCTTTCAGCTGTGAAAGCATTCATTTTCCAGTTTGTTTTCCAGGTACACTGCAATAAATACTATTGGAACGTTAAGGGGACACTAGAGGTCTGGCTGGTCTATGCAATATGATTGTGCTTTGGTTTTGTGTGATAACTGCGGACCTAGTGACTCAGGAAACAGCATGGTATTTCCACAGGCCTGAGGAAATCAGAACGAAGAACACAACTAAGTAAACTATTGACTCATTAGGATAGTTTTCAAGACAGTCATTTATCATTTTAAACTACTTTGATTCAAGGAGGCCTGACTGCAGAAGAATTCGAACAATAAGGCAACTTTTTAGATAAGACAGTTTAATATATTACTCTTCAAAAGGAACTTTCAGGAACTGAGTACTTACTGAGAGTCGGGAAGCAATCGTTCAATATTGGAAACAAAGTAAAAGGACTTTTTTTTTTTTTTATCACAACATGCCTTGTCACTTAGCTGTAAGCAGAGCACCAGATAGCCCTGCTCGCTGTCCTGGCCATCTGAGCACTTTTGCCTAGGACGTAGCTCCAAAGCCTCCTCCAGTCATCCATTTTGCTTTCTGCTAGCCTACCAGCTTATCCTGAGCTTGGACTAGGAGTCCAACAGAAGCAAAACATTCTCCTTTTGTAGCAGGCAGTATACCATATACTGATATTTAGCACATTTTAGCTCTTCTCCAAAACCAAAAGAGCAAAAGTTGTCTTACTATGATATCTTCCTTTTCTTTTTCAAAAGAGGTCAGTATTTTTCTTTCTTTTTAAATATTTTTAAGATATATTTATTTTACATAGACAAGTGCTCTATCTACATGCATGCCTGCACACCAGAAGAGGACATCTAATCTCACTACATATGGTTGTGAGCCACCATGTGGGTGCTGGGAATTGAACTCAGGACCTCTGGAAGAGCAGTCAGTGCTCATAACCTCTGAGCCATCTCTCCAGCCCCAAGACTAGTATTTTTCAAGGAAGAATTCTGTCACTTGCTTTTTAACTTGTCTGCCCCATTCGCAAAGACATACAGGATTTCGTAGTTCACCTTATGTTTTGACAGTTACATAAGCCAGGAGAACATTAGCTTTTGAAAGGCCCTTGAAAAAGCAAGATTCACTGTAATGTCTCTCTATTCCTTCCCTAACACATTAAATCCCCAACCCCTGCAGGCTCAAATACTTCCCCATGAGGCTACCCTAGTGAAAAGTACCATTGCTTTTCCAATAGAAAGACTAGAAGCGTCCCAATCCATTGTTGAGAGAGAAAAGAAAATCTACCAATTCCATTCTGAGTATTTTGGGGTGGAAACAGACTGCAGAAAAACCAACAATAGCTCAGTAGGATTAAAGTGTATGCTCACAAGCATGGTGGAGCATCAAATGCGTGACTCCCTGAGAAACCCAGGATAAAGGTTTGTGTAGCAGAAAGAATTTGGGGATCAGAATGAAGTTGGTTCTAATGAGGTTTGTTTATACAGTTTCTTGGAATGTCCCCAGTCAAAGCCAGTTGCCTCCCTGACAGGAGACTTCCTGGCAATTTGTGGCAGCTGACTTTCATAAAGTTCTGTTTCAGCCAGATAAGGGAAGTGCAGATAAGCTTCTATGTCTACTGTTTTTACTTTGAAATCTTTACACTGTGTTGGGGGACTGTTGGTCTTTAGATATCGCCCTTGCATGGAAGCCCATTCTTCACCCATCTGTCTCCACACCACAGCTAGGGAGGCAATTCTCAAGCAGCTGATCATGGCACTGCCCTCTTTAAAAACACTTCAGTGGCTTTTCTTTGCCAAGGATTATGATTGATAATCCTAGATTTACTGCTTGCCTACTAAAGCATAAAGAGCAAAAGAGTAAAACTGTATGGCTAACTGAAGCCCGGGTGGCTAATGTCGGTCCACACAGAGAGGGGTGAACATGCCGGTGAATTATGACCGCCAAAAGGTAGCTGTAGTGCTGTTCCACATTTGTGCCTGTTTCTCAGATTTTACTCCTAAAAAATCACTGCATTAGGCCGTATGCCAAGTACCAAATCTTTTTCTCTTCCCTTAAATTTTAATTAACATTTCATTCCTTCAGGGCCTCAGTGAGATGCCTGGCTAAGTTCATAAGCTTATTCATATGAATGTTAAGAAGTTAATGTACTGTGCATTTCCATGTACAGTGTGCCTATTTGGCTAAGATCCTGCCTGACTTATTTTACAGGATAATCTGTGAAAGCCTTTTCAGACTGAAAAGTAACAAGGAGATGAAAATGTGAGCAGTGTATTTTTGTACGGCTTCTGAATCATTTAGAGAGAAGAAATCTATTGGCTTTGGACAACAGCTCCAGAGGTTTCATGCTCCCCTCTATAATGCTATTGTGTGGAACAGAAAAAAATATACAACTGGGAATTATTTCTTTTAAAAAGTCCATATAAAAATATAATGTACATGTCAAAGAATAGATCAAATTAGAGTTGCAGTATGGTTTTAAAAATAAATTTACAGTATTTTGCAATTGTGTGCTAATTTCCTGCTGTATGGGTTTCCCTGTCCTATGTTCTTCATACAAATGGAATTATGATTTTGCCTTCCATTGTGTTTTTAAGGTCCATTGAGAGCCCTCAGCTCTTCTGCTTCTACTTTCTGGCACTGAGATTGCAGACGAGGTGCTGCCACACTTGGCTTTTTCTGTGAGTTCTGGGCTTCTCCACTGCTGAACAGCTTCACCCACTGAGCTATCTCCCTCCCCTTGCATTTCTGAATCCTTATAGAAGTATTCTGATGAGACAGCTTTGGTCCAATTCAACAAGCTTTTTTTTTTTTAATCAAATCTGTAGACCATACTGTGGTACAGAATTTACACTAGAGACTTAATGGCTTGAATAACTAAAGATAGTCAGACTCCCATGATTTAAGACAGCTAGGTCCATATTTTGACGTAGAGAATGTAGCAAGCATTGTCGCTGGGATGATTTGACTTCAGAGAACGATATGCTAGGAATCCAGATGGCTTATGAACATGTATTTTGAGCATCATCAGTTGTGACACACTGGGTGTGTACAGTGTGGTCAGCTCATCATTTTATGCCATACATAGCGCTGGCAATTTAATGACTCACTCTAGCCAATGTCAGAAAGTCAGATGCTGTTGACCATGGACTATGATCCTACTAAATGTTAACATTTAAAATTACCTGCTTGCTCTGAAGATGCCATTTATTTTACATATTGTTATTTTATAAATAGCCCTTGCTTTTCTGGAGCACCATCTGGGAAAACAACGCCCAGTCTCTCTCAGGTCTACAGTCTCTCATTCAGATGGCCTTGGGAGTTGTCTAGTCCTAGAGGCCTAGATAGTGAAAGCAAAATAATATAATACCTTCCATATTTGGAATTAGAATATTTCACAATGCCCCAAATCTTCATGTTTACCAGACACCCCTAGATAGATGAGATGCACAGACATTTGCTTTGTGTACTGGGGTAAATAACACAGGTATCCATTAGCTTAGCTATTTCCAAGTGGGGCTGATGGCAATGGGGTCCTTAACTGAGGCATGTACACAGGAAAACCTTTTAGGTGACAAGAGGCTAAGACTGGAGGATCACATATGAGGCCAGCCTGGGCCCCATAGGGACAGCCTATGTACATAAGAAAGCAAAACAAAACCGCGTTCAAGTGCCATTCTGTTTCTGGACTGCCCTCATCTTTTCAGCACACATATCCAGTCTATTCACTAATGAAGGTGAAATAATTCTTCCTGCCTTAGATTAGTATTTAATATTATTTTCTTTCTTTTTAATTGCTTTTATTGAGCTATATATTTTTCTCCACTCCCCTCCCTTCCTTCCCCCTCTCTTCTACCCTCTCCCATGATCCCTATATACTCATGAGATCTTGTCTTTTTCTACTTCCCATGCAGATTAGATCTGTGCATGTCTCTCTTAGGGTCTTCTTTGTTGTCTAGATTTTCTGTAATTGCGAATTATAGGCTGGTTTTTCTTTGAGACATAAAATTATTTTCTCAGCCAATTGTAGCGGTGTACGTTTGTGATCATAGCTTTTCTGGAGGGAGACTGATGCAGGAGGGTCATAAGTTTGGATCCTGTCTAGGAAGCTAAGCATACTCTATCTGAATTAAAATAAAAATAGGCTAAAGGTATTGTTCAGTGCTAGAGTACTTGCCCAGCATGTATGAGACCCCGAGATTAATCACCAGCCCCATAGAAAACAAACAATACACCCACTATTTTCTGTTGCTTAATATTTGCTACGTCTTATTTTCCACGTTGAATTGTATGTACATCTCTTGATTGTCTGTAGCTAATTCCCAACAAACAGGCACTAAAGGAGTGTGACTATGGCCTAGATAAACACTACAATGATCCCAGGAGGGGTTCAACTGTGTTTCTGTTTGGGGCTTTTCTTTTTCATTTTGTGTGTTTAAAAGTCTTGGATTAAAAAAAAAAGGCAGGAAGAAAAGCTGTGAAAATACGCTATTCCTGTAATTATTATTTTTTTCAGTTTTGCCTACTCTGTAATGAGGCATAGAATTTAAAAACAAAAACAAAACCCACTGTTTTGAGTCCTAATGGCCCTTTCCATTAAATGCTGCTGAAATGCTGGTGTCAAGAGGGAGTTGCCAGCTTAAAGTTGTGCCAAGTAGGGAAGGTAGGGCTGCATGGGAAAGAGGTTTTGATTAATCAGGTTATATAATATTATGCTAAGACATGTTGAGAAAGCAATTAAAAATAATGTGTACTCCATATGAAATCACAAGCTAGTGAACCCTTTAAAACTCTGAGGCCTTTTCCCATCTTCTTGGAAGTTTATATAGAAACAGCATTAGGGAAAATGAGTTTTCTATATGGTATGTGTCATCTTTTCCCTAACATTTGTGGGATCAGAAAGAGATTACAAAGAATATATGGAATTATTAATCATGATAAACACCTTTAAATAAAATGCTTTCTGTGCTTTAAGCTTCTACCTTTAAAATGTAGCTCCCAAAAGTTTCCAGTTTAAATTGCAGATCCCTTTGCAGCTATGTTTCAAAGGGTGCTTGAAGAGCCTGCTCCAAGCCCAAACCCCTTTTCTACCCTCCCTGCCATTCCTAAATAGCAGGAGGTCTCAAAAGTAGGCACAAGCCCCTTCCTGCTCACTTGTACACGATCTACTGAACTTCCTGCAACCGAGCTAGGCGGACAGCACTCAGGATTGTCGTATTTCATATGACAGAAAAATCTATGCCCGAGACTGGCCTTGGGAAGAAGCTGAAGCAGGTACAGGAATTTGGGGGCAAGGGTTCTGAGATTCCAGGTAACCACAGAAAGCAAAGAACACATGATGAGTGTCTTCTCACTATTTTGATGAGCATAACCCTTTGGTCACAGAATCCTTTGGCTGGGTCAAAGGAAAGGCAGAAAGAGTCATTACAGCATGAAGCTCTGAAGAGCACCATTGCCTGAATTTAGATTTAGAGTTGTACAGATGTGTGTTTGCATGTTCAAGTACACACCTACACACACACACACATACACACACATCCCTGAACTAATTATGTCAAACTCTATTGTCTCTATATATATATATATATATCTTTAAAATATTACATATACTCTTGTATTGTATCATCTAAAGGAGAGGATACAGTGAGTGAATGATTTCCAGAATTTACAACACGCATATTTGTAGTTACTCATTACCATATTTAGCTGACTTAGGCTATGTAAATGATTTAAACAAAATAATGTGATATGGTCAAATAATGAGACAGTAGCCCTCTAAGAGGCCTGGAAATCTGAGTTTTCCTACAGATGGACACTGTAGAAACAGGTCCATGTCACACGTACTGCCCTGTGCTGCACTGGACAGGTGAGGACCACTGACCAGCAGGGGTTAATTGAGCATGCCCACTTCAGACACATCTCTTCTTTCTTGTAGGCCTCTTCATTCTGTATATTCTGTAGGCTCTGAATATTCATGGCCTTCTTAGGACTTCACTCTGTGAGCTGCAGCTTTCTTTGTCAATGAAGAGAGCTGGTAATCTTTTTCTTTTTGAGACTAAGTTTCGCTGTGCAGCCCAGGCTGGCCTGGGACATGATATGCAGAACAGGTTAGCCTCCAAATACGGTGTGCAAAGTGCTGAAATCATGGGTATTATGTACAGTGTTTCACCGAGGCTTCATTTTCAGTTTGACCAAAACCCATTGAAGTTCTAAATGTATTTATTTTTGTAGCAGTGCTATTGGGAAAAATAATCAGAAAAAATGAAATATGAATAAGAAACAACTTTATGTGTGAGCATAAAATTTTTTGAGGTAATATTTCAGCTAGTGTCTTTATTTTGGGAGTAGAGAAGCCAAAACCTAGATTATAAGTAGTAAGAAAAACTATTAAGTATATAAAGTAATTCCTAGTAAAGTGAACTGTCAAGTGTTTCAGCAGACATTAAATTTATAGCCACATTCAAAACTGAATTTAGTAGTTTTAGAGAACTTTAAATAATGATTTTAATCTATTGTGATATGTTTGGCCAGAATTAAAAATGAGATCGATTTTACTATTTTCACTGTTTAATATCCTTGATTATGCCCACTAGGACTATTTTTGTTTTATGTTTTTCTACTACCCAAACAGGTTTTCAATTATTTTACTACTCTAAAGAAGGCAGTGTACCTGTTAGCTGACGGTCACACAGCTTATGACACAGACTCACTGTTATCATCCTTTAGCATCCCACTGCCCCATAAGATTTTTAAACTTCACAGTTTATATCTCAGTAGCTTGAGCAGGGTGTCAAGAGTCTCAGGTAAATAAATATAGTCAGTAAGTTCCTTCCAAAGCTAACTGCTGGTTTGTTCAAGAAGTCAGTAAGCTTTGCTCTAAAATGACAAAGTCTAGACCCTTGGTGTCCCCAGATCCTCTGCCTCAGAAAGGTAGATCAGTTTTTAACGTTTGGGGAAGCACTCTGTGATCAAGGGCCCAGAGCAGCGGGTAAAGCAAATGGTATCATCTTTTTACTGTTATCTTTGTCATGAAGGTTTCCTTTTGATTCTGCATTGCTGGGCTCTGGTTACAGAACTGGTCCTTGCCAGCTAGTATTTGGCCTTGCCTGACTTCCCTGGCTCCTACCTCAAGAATAGTAACTCTTCCCCTCCAAGTCCTGTCTCTGCCTCTCTGAGATTTTTCAAATTGGTTTCTGCCCAAACCTACCGACCTACCTGGTAGATTCCTGTGCATATGCTCTTGCCCTATGGCCTCCTTATTGCTTAAAGAAAAAAAGAGCAGCAAGCCTCAGAAATTCTTTCACAAACTTAACAAATAAATTAACTTTATTCCAAGTCACGCTGTCTATTATTAGATGCTATATTTTCATGTGGGCACTCCCTCTGTTCAGTAGAAAACTGTGGCAGAGAGGACAGTAGACAGAGAGTTGACTTGATGGTATCACACCAAAGTGTAAGCTGAAGTTTCACTGGAAGGTTTTCCTAAACAGGTTCACTGTGAATTGAATTTATGTCTTTAAATCTATTAAGTGTGAATTTCATTATTCATGGCACCGTTTCAAAACACCTATGAGAAAGGCAGGGACTATGTTTTCTGGTTTCTAACATGAGAAACTAAACAACAGGCAGATAAGATCTGGGAAGTTGTTCAGCTGAACTAATTTGCTTAACAACTGATATGACATATTTGATTGAAATTTTTCTTATTAAATGAAGTTCTGGAATGTTAACTTGAGACTTTCTCAGATGACAAAGGTATGTCCAGACTATGGCTATGTTAGTCTATATAGAGGAAAATATGTATTTTTGTTGAAGCTCAAACCACTGCTCTCTGGAATTGTTCTGAGTTTTCTGGGAGACAGAACACACATGTAATGATCAGTGCAATAGGAATAAGTGTTCTACTTTTTTTCCTGGTTGTAGCTTTGCCAGTAACTAGTCTGATGAGCTTGAGCGGGTCCTCTGACCTCTTTTAGTCTTAGAATTTTTCTTTGTAATAAGGGGTTGGGCTCTGATTTCTAAGGTCAATTAGAATTATGAAACCATGTGACTTCTCTTAGAGTTTCTTTCAAAATACACATTGCATATTTATTTATGTCTTGGCCTATCTTAAAGGTATTACTGGACCATATCCAATCACAGCCCAGGCAAACAATGCAGTCACAGAAAGGCTACTTGCGTCATTTTATTTTATTTTTTTCACATTCAAACAATACCTGGCAAATAAATGAAGGTTTCTGAAATTGTGATTGGCACCATGATGCACGATCTGCCACACTGAACATTTGAGCAAAGTATACACATGTTCGGAGCTCAGAGGAAAGTGAGAGCAGATTATATTTGCCTGCGGTTGTGAGAAGCCCATGTTAGAGGCTGCGGATGTGGCACAAACGTCAAAGGCCCACAGTCCGAGCTTTCCCTACTCTTCTGACTTTCCCATCACAGGCTCGCATCTCTGCAAGTTTCCCTCACTTGCTCCTAGGTCTTCTGCATGTCCACCACCTTCATTCCTTTGCTCTCATTTGGGTGGCACTGTACAGCCTTGGCTCTTGCTTTTGTCTCCACACTTTAAGTAATTGACAGATTTCTATACCTTTTGCTTTTCTGTGTTGAGACAGAGCATAAATTATTATGGGACTCTTTTGGACATTATAGAATGTTTAAGAGATGATTCTTAAACTTTTTTTTTTTCAGAGAATTTAGGTGGGGTTAGCTCAGTCTCACTAGGATTACAGAAATCACATTCAACTTTGTTTTGCAATAGTGAGGATCAAGCCCAGGGCAAATATTACACTGCTGAGCTACATCCCTGAGTCCCTTGAGGGATATTTTAGTATGATATTTCTAGAAAAAAAAAAAAAGTCTCAGTACCTGCCAGAAATTTAGAAAGTATTCTCAATTTTGTAGAGAACATATTGTGTATTAAATTTTAGAAGTTCAATAACTATTTTTGTGATTAAGAAATTATTTAGAGAAAATAGGATATAAGAATAGGATTGGGTTCTATGGTGATATGCAAGATATTTATCAGTGTGGCTATAGCATCTGGCGATGGATGGGGATAGAGACAGAGACTCACATTGGAGCACTGGACTGAGCTCCCAAGGTCCAAACGAGGAGCAGAAGAAGGGAGAAGATGAGCAAGGAAGTCAGGACCATGAGGGGTGCGCCCACCCACTGA
>LOEQ01004187.1:89024-110961 GCA_001685075.1 Bramus lutescens | reverse complement strand
AGGGCAGGGAACCCTGACTGCTCTTTGGACTAGAAAGGGAGGGGGAGGGGGAGGGAAATGGGAGGAGGAGAGGAGGTGGAAATTTTTAATAAAAATAAAGTAAAATAAAAAAGAATAGGATTGGGGGTTATGGGATGTAGGAGTGATAGAGAACTAGGTGGCTCAGTGCTGAAATATTATGTCGTTACAAACTTTGGGAAAGTTACTGCATGCTTTTGTTCAAGTATATATTTGAGTGCTTATGAACAGCCCCACAACGTAAGCAGTGTGAGTCCATTTCACAGGGAATGAAATCAAGTCATTGAGATGCTGGTGCTTTATTCAAAACAACTCAGCAACAAAGCTGTAACCCCTGCATCTCCAAAATATTTTGTTCTTATCCAAGCTGCCTCATTGGCTTTGTATTATCCAAGTGTGATAATGGATGAGTAAGTCACAGGCCCTAAGGACAAAAAATTAACGCGGAAATAAAAGGAAAATGGACCAATTTTCACAAAAGCTTTAGGTGTACTGTTCACAGGACTTTAACCCAGGGTTAGGGGCTGGTTCCTGTGGACATTTCTAACTAAGCCAGGTCTTGAAGTGTGAAATGGAATCATGAGCTTGGATGGGATGGAAGGTACCCTAAGCAGAGGAATCAGGAAGAAAGATGAGAGCTCATTCTGCATGCAAAGGCGCAGAAGTTGTGGGAACATTGGTACTGCACAGGTCATCTTGACTGGAGTGTAAAGTCTGTGATGAGGAACAATTCGGTTTTAAAGGCGCAGTATAAATGCAATTCCTTAATCAAAATCAGTCCAACGTACACAATCATGTGTATGCTGAAGCCGCGCCATCTCTGTTCAGATATGCAGACTGGGGAAAAGGATAGTGAAGCATGAGTTAAAATCCTCTTGTGCACTTTTACCTGGATGTGTATTTTACAGGGTCAGGCATGCCCATAGGTAATGTGCATACTGTAGGGAAAATAACATTATTAACAATCGAAATACTTTTCCAACTTCCAGGAATTCTTTCATCAGAAAACTTATCTACATTAAGATCATACGTTCAAATGTATTTGTTTCTAATGGGAAACAATCTTCATGACTTCATGTGTAAAACTATTGTTTTTAGTGTTTAGGTCTAACCATTCTAGTGGCAGGAGATCATTTACAAACCAAGATTCCCAGGACTCTGTAGTTAATCTTCAGAGAAATTTTGGTTTAAGAATCACTGTAAACCCTACTCTTAAAGATAGATTATCTGAATACTGATGGCTAATAGACCTCAGTAATCAGTGTAAATTTACGATTTAAAATTTATTGAGATAGTTAAATTTAAATGATTTGGGTATTTAATAAAATTTCAGGAAAATATCTTATTAATTATGAAAAACTTCTTTGAAAGTAGAAATGATACCCCACAAATTCTTTCATGTGTGGCTTATACACAAACTACTTGTATGGAGCCAGTAAGTTGAGCAACACTAATACTAATCTCAGAGTCAGTAGAAACCCTATTATGTGGTATTTAGCTCAACTGTGTGTATCAAGTGTCAGGTACTGTGCTAAACACTAGGGATGCCACAAAATTTTGTTATACCCCCCCACACAAAAAAAAAACTTTTCCCTTCATGTCGATAAAAACAAAAGTGATTCCTATGATGAATTGTGCTGAGTATTGAAATACAAACACTCCTCATATCACAGCCGAGATAGGAAAGAGAAAAACCTAGACTACCCCGTGTCAATTAGGAAATTCAGTGTAATTCTTTTTCTCTGTTAACTAGAAGTATAAGGGTGAACAACTCTCTATGTAAAGAGAGGTTGGTGTGGACTTGTCTAGTGCTTGACTCTGATTCCACCGAAGGATGACATTATTAGGACTGCCAGCTCCTTTCTCTTCTAAAAACACTCTCATCTCCCATATAGACTTTAAACTAAATTGTATAATATACACCCATTTCACTATACATTTTTAAGGTTATGTAACATATCATAAATGAAATAAAAGGTCAGTAGCTAAAGGATGACAATATTTCTGCAAACACTTTATGCAAATATCATAACTGATGGAAATTAAGATTCCTTTGAGACTCTAAAGCTGTATCTCTAGAACTGTGAAGTATATCTTGTCTCTGAACCAGGACAGTTTCACTGTGAATCTGTCATCTGAATCCCCTGATTTATTATAAATAAACCAAACATTTTCATCTGGTGGTGTGTATATTAGATACCTGAAGTGATGATATCTTTGGGACAGTCAGAGTCAGGGCCTTGTTCACCCAGGTGACACAGGGCACTTTTTACTTAGCACTCCTCTGTGTGCAGAGGATGTGGTTTCCTTTATCAACATGACCGCTCATTACTCTTGCCTCTTCCAAAGTTAGTTACTTCCTTAATTATTATCCCCTGCTTGGGTCCTAATAATCACATGGAAGTGACACTGATTGTGTAATAAACAATGGAGATTATTGGACATAAAATTCCTATCTCACTTTATAAGCTAATACCTTCCTATTGTAAACTGTAAGAGAAAACAATTGATAGGATTTTGTTTCAACAAAATCTTGAAAGCGTAGGGAATCCTTCAGTCAGCCTCTCTTGCTTGCTTGTCTGTCACCTACAGACTTTTTCCTGCTCAAAGTCATTCTCTCCACTGCTTTTAAACTTAAGAAGAGGCAATGCTTTTAAATCCAGTTAATTCTACAGCAAGCTCTGTAGAAGAAGGGAGAGAAAATATATAAGGAATCTCTCATTGCTCTCCAGACAGAAAAAGAGAAGTGCCCTTCTTTGATTTGTTTCAGATCTCACTTGCTTCTGAGTCTCTAAAAAATGTGATTGATATTAAAGTGCTTGCTGGACCACTGAGGTGATAAACTTCGTATGAGTGACTCTCAACCTTCCTAACTCTGTGACTCTTTAATAGAGTTAGTTCCCCATGTGTGGTTGAAACCCCCCTAACCATCAACTTATTTCATCACTATAGTTCTGCTGTTATGAATGACAGTGTAAATATCTGGGTTTTCTGATGGTTTTAGATGACCCCCGTGAAGGGGACACACAGGGGTTATAATCCACAGGCTGAGAACTGCTACTTTCTGCTGCACTTCTTCCGTATGGTCCTCATTTGCCTACGAGTTTCAAAAGGCCCAAAAGATCATCTTGTGCAAAACTACAATACAACTATTTACAGAATGAATGAAGAGGTACATGGACAGAATAGTCTATATCTAACATATTTTACTTAGCATTTTACTAATAAGGTATGATAAAAGAACATTTTCACTAAGATGATTAAATTGTTTCTATATAACATTTGCCAAGCTTAATTCACCAGACATAATTTACAGTCAATATTTCTAAATTTGTATGTATACATATGTCGATACATTTTTACACATACACATACGTATAATACATACATATACAAATTGGTTTTTTATTAGACTTTTCATGTTATAAATCTGTTTCTTAAAAATGAGAAACTTTGGTGCAAAGTTTAGTTGTATCAGCAACTGTTTGGATGAAGCTGAGTTAACAACCAAAGCACTTTTTTATTGGTAGCTGAGTCAAGTTGACCTGATGGGAAAACCAGGAATTCTAAAAAATTTACAGATGTTGGCAGCTACATTAAAGTCTGTGAAGAGCAGCACAGACTACTTAACAGGTGGCCTAGTGAAGTGAATGTACAAGTGCTCTAATTTTCTTTTCAGAAATCAACTGCAAATAAAAATTTCTAGGCAGAAAAAAGTTCTGGATGAGTGCTATGGCGTGTTTATAGCTCCGGGTACGCACAGGAAGGCTGCCAAAGGTATGTCTGAGAGTGGGGCATTCCAGTGAGTGCCTCCTATAACTACTGACTTAAAGAATAAAAAGATGTGTTTAGCTGAAAGCGAGACTGTGAGGAGAGCAATAGGAGAGGCATGACAAAAGAGAAAGTGCCATTTCAAGGAGTGCACTGTGCTGTGAATCGTGTCGGGTTCTCCTGCCATTTCCATCTGGTGGAAATCTCCAGAAAAATGATCTCACTGCCTCTGGTATTGTGAAGTTGCCCTAGGGGAGGTCACACAGGTAGAGTCCAGGCTCATAGCCTACACAAATGCTCACTGGCACGTGCATATTTGGAGACAAATGCATATTGCCAGTTGAAATTCAGATTCCTATTTGCCAGTGTAAGCTGCTGCTGACCCTGGGAATTCAGTTAAAAAAAACTTATTCTAGCTGGGTGGTGGTGGCACACGCCTTTAATACCAGCACTCGGGTGGCAGACGCAAGCCAATCTCTGTGAATTCAAGGCAGCCTGGTCTACAGAGTGAGTTCCAAGATAGGCTCCAAAGCTACAGAGAAACCCTGTCTCAAAAAACCAAACTAAACGAAATCAAACCAAGCCAAGCCAAGCCAAACCAAACCAAACCTTATTCTACTCTTGAACCACTGTGGCCACAGTCATGGTACGAAAACACTGCGGCAACAACCATGGTACAAAAGAGCTTTGGAAGAATTCACCTTATAAGAGTTGATGCTACTTCATTCTTCTGTGATACTGAGAGGCAAAGTTTTACAGTTACATAGATATAGAGCCATGATCTAACTTTTATTCATAATTCAGAAGCATGTAGGAGGCATGTAATTATTGCTTCTATATTGATTGTTGTCATGAATATATAGCTGCATTACTTCTCATAATGAATTATTGCTGATGAAAATGGTCTTTTACATAAATAATCTTAATATAAGATTAAAATCTATTGTATGCCAGAATTGTTAGGTATTTTGACAAATATCTACTTCACCTTGGCATCTTTTATACTATGCATTCATTGGTTTCTGAACAGGAACCTTTCTAAACTAGGAGCATAGAGAAAAATTCAACCCCAGTTAAACTGTGCCAACAAAGATACTGATGTGTAATGAATTGTACACAATAACTCTTGTGGTATTCTACACAAAGATATAAAATATGAATTTTTAAAAAATATATATTTCATTTTCAGAACTTTCGAAAATGCTAATTAAAATTTCTAAGGTGATGTTAAATCTGAACCACACATCTTACCAGCTTGTTGGGTGGAGAGATGGTATACTTTCATTAGTTAGGATACATCTGACAGAAAGTGACAGAAAACATGGAAATAAATCTGACTTATTTATAAAGGAATTTCACCAGTATCAAATGTTTTCAACTGCGGTATTCCCCAGAGCTGATTAGGTCAGCAGGTTCTGTAGATTTTTATTGAGGTAGGACTTTGTAAATATGTGTTTTGTCATTCTTAGCATCCAGACTTATAAAATTAAGTATACAACATCTCCCAGAATTTGAATTTCAACTAAAGAATGCATAATTTTTAACTGTTTGTCAGGAAATACTGGTAACATAAGTTCCAGTTAAATTGGGTGCTATGTATTTCTGTTTCTTAAATCCAGGCACCCTCTCAGCAGATAGTCTTCTGAGGGTAGCTTCCTTTGTGGTCACAAGATAGCTGCCTTGGCTCTTAATGTCATGTTTCAGGCCAATATACAAGTGGTATGAAAATGATTCTGTTGCTAAGAAGAAGTGGTGGCTTAGTAATTAACAATAGGTGTCACCAAGACAGGTCTGGATTTTTGTTGACTAACAGTTTCCTCTAATAATATGTACTTAGTTCTGTAACAGGATATAATAGAGCCTGCTTTCTGATTCAGGGATAGAAAGTTGGTTAACTGTCACATTTATGCAGGAGCCTCTGTCCTGTCCCTTTCCCTTTTTTAATGTGTAAATGTTAATATTTCCTCCATCTTGTTAGCTGGGAAATGTCCCCACCCCCACCTCTGTACTGAAAATGATGAGGTCACTGAGCTGAGGAACAGGGCTCATTGACACTCTGCCCTCTCTCCACTGCATTGCCAGGACACACAGTAGAGAGACAATTAATTCCCCATGCTTTTACTGGGTAGTTGTTTCCTTCTGCCTAGGGCTGTTTCCTATGCTCCCTTCCTCCTTCCACTCCCCCACTTTCAATAGCTCCACATCTTCAGAGCCTCGTTTGTGTGTAAAGCACTGATGGTTTTAAATAGGCTTGATAGACTAATCTGTGTTAATATTTACTTTACTAATGTGTTGGACCTCTGAGGGAATTTAATGCTTTAATCATTTCATAAGTTCAGCTTCTCAAAAGCTTTTCAGGAACACAGCCAGGGCAGGCACCTTGGTAACAGAGCACCCTCAGCTTTCCTTCCACACTCCAGAGACAGATGTCCTGTGTAACAACTGTCTGAACTTTGGTCATTGCTAACTCGGTCTTGTGACTTCCTCCATCTTCATTCCTCATGGCCTCACACTGCAATGCCTTGGGCTCTGCTGGTCTTTTCTCCACCCTGCTTCCTGTCTCATCCTGAGTGATTCATACATGACTTCAATATTTATGATGATGCCCCACCCAACACACTAGACTCATAATTTCTTGACCTTCTGAGGTGCATAAATATTTTCCCTTTGCACGTCAGTGTTAACAACCAGTGACATGACCTAGAGCTACCTACTCATCCTGAGGAAGTCCTCACCTGGTATAATTACAGCGCGGTACCACCATCTTAACTTGAATGTCTACTCCTTCAACCAGAGCTCTTCCCCGACTTTATCAGACAAGTTCATTCTTCACAAGGAATTGAAAACCTTACAAAATCACACAGGACCATCTCTCTGAAGCCTTCCACCAGCCTACTTCCTCTCGTTCTGACTTTCCTCTTCCAACTGTCTCTACAGTTTAGCTAAACAACTAAGTGTTCAACATCCTCCATTTCTCCAATTTCCACCACACCCAATTTCAGCCTTGGAACTCGTATCTTAAAGATCTTAAAATTGCTCTTCAAATTCAACAGCTGTATGTCTGAACCTACTTGATATGGCTGTATCTTTCCCAAGAAGGCCTCTAGGATGCTCTACAGTAAGGAAGCATCATGGGGTGTGGCAAGGAGTGTGGTGCTCTCCTTACTTTCTACTCCCATGCTAGGTGGGAGCCTGCTCTTGGGAAAATACCATGGCCATTCTGTACTTTCTTTGCTCCACCTACAAGAAGCACATGCTAACATGTCTCACAGGTATGTTATGAATAAGCTGCTCAGAGAGGTATATAACTCGAACAAACATGTTTTTGTATCTCTTTAGTTTTCTATTCAGATCTGAGAACAACACTTTGTAATGTGAACCACAATTATATATATATATATATAAATTTTATATATATATCCATTTATTAAGGGGTGCAATGGGGAAACAGACTCTCAGACAAAGGATAAGGTGAACAGATTAGGTATTGAAGAGTTCTTCCATTTAGCCCAACGGAGCTGGGAACCAATCACAGGCAGCTTCACCACCCAAAAGAGAGCAGGACCCCTCTCTCTCCTAATAAGTATTCAGTACCCCAAGGCTATTGGTGGAATGAGTTCCCACACAACAGTTCACAATTTCATATCTTTCTTTCCAATCTCCACATGACACAGGCTCCATTACTTTAGTAGATCATCTGATTCTGGGCATGTTCAGGATGACGGATAAGAACTCATTTAAATTACCTTTCTCTGCAAACCTCTGAAACATTAATCTAGGCAGTGAGGTTTTTTTGATATGATTTCCAATCTACTGAACATAAGCAAAAATGGATAAATGTGGTTATGTTAAACTACAGAGGTGCTATACAGCAACCAAGTGAAGGGACACCCTACAAGGAGAATATATTTGCAACTGTGTGTGTGTGTGTGTGTGTGTGTGTGTGTACCAGATAAGGGGTAAAGATTTAAAATATATAAAGAACCTAACTCAATAGCAAGAAAAGAAATAAATTGTTTTTAAAAATGAGAAAGAGACCTGATTTCACATTTTTCTAAAGAAATGAGGAACACAGCCATTATCACCTGCGACAGGTGAGAGAGCTGGCCCTGCAGTCATGGGAGCAGGGAGCTAGCCTGACCCTCACTGGCTGCAGTGCAGGGGAAAGCAGCTTCTGCTTCTGTCTTAGCAGCCCACTGGGGCTGAGCCTGCTGTGGGGACTCAGGTGAAAAAGCCCTGAGGGAGTGATAGCAGGAGAGCTGACTCTGCCCCTCCCACCCTGCATGCATCTGCTAAGAGGGCCCTGCTTCTTGCCTAGGCAAAACAGTAGAGCTGCCCCTGGCCATATAAGTGAAGGGGACCCAGATCTGAGGGCCCAAGAGCAGAAGAACTGGCCCTAGTCCTTGCTGTAGGCTGCAGTGGCTGAGCTGGCCTGGGCAGTGCTGGAGAGCTCGTCTGGGTAGTGACAATGAGGAAAAGCTAATGAGATGACCGACTCACCTACCACCCAGGCCCAGACCAGAGCTGAGTTGGCCCACCCCAATATCCACCAAATCTATGAACTATTGGAGCACGTGAGGGGAGGAACGTACAGACCCAAAATGCAGGATCTCCACGGATACAGGACAGCAACAGGATATCCAAGAAGAGCCCCATTACCTGTGGTGTAGCAGAAACCAGAGGCCTCGAACCAGACCAGACTTAGAGCAATGGACACTTACAAGTAACGATGTATGGACTAAAGTGACTCCCGGGCCACTCTACAGCCTCCATGACAAGATTCTTCTTTTCGCTGCTGTTTTTGTTTTCATTTTTGTTTTGTTTTGTTATATTTGGCTATTGGTTTTTCATTAAATTTGGTTTTATTTTGGGGGCAGTTTCAAGGGCAGAGGGCAGATGCAGGGGGCAGGGAAAGAAGTGGGATCACAGGGATGGTGTGAAGTCCACAAAGAGTCAAATAAAACAAAGGACCAAAAGGTATTTGAAAACTGTTCAACACTACTAACCATCAGGAAAATGCAAATTATACCAACAAAGACATACAATCTTACGCCTTTACAATAACTCCTAACAAAACGAAAGCTCCCCAATGTTGGCAATAATAAGAAGAGGGAAGAGCTGAAAACTAGTTTGAGCACGAAAACTGGTAGAGTGATTACTGAAAGTGGCATGGAGGTTCCTCAGAACTTAAGAACAGAATTGCTAGACGATGCAACAATCTCACAATTGTGTTCCTTCAAGAAATGATCAGTAAGCACGAGGACACTCGAGACATCTGCACTCTTGTCTACTGCAGTGATGTTAATATTTAAAATGCATGGAATAAACCTGCGTCCATCTACAAATAAATGGATAAAATGTGATTTGTAGTCATGATGACTCACTGCTGTGCTACGGAAAGAAAAATAGCCTTTCACTTGTGGTAACACAGATGAGTGTAAGAGGACATTGTGTTGAATAAAATAAGGAGGCACAGGAACACAAACACCATGCAGTTTACCACATGGGCGTCGCCCCCAGACCTTAAATAGAGCGGCAATGCACCTGTAGTTCCAGCTCTGCGTTCTGTTCTAGCTAATGTGTGCTACTTTTCTGCTGTTGTGGCAGAACAGCATAGCCAACATAAAGAAGGCAGAGTTCGTGTGGATTATGGTGGTGGGGGAGCACAATGGCAAGCGATAGGCTTGGTGTCAGGACAAGGAAGCTGAGTGCCCACATTTAAAGCACAGGCACCAAGCAGAGAGAGTGAACTGGAAGTGGCACAGGACTCTTGATCTCAGAACATGACCCTGGTGAGATACTTCCTCCAGCTAAGCTCTCACTCACTCCTTAAACTTCCCTAGACAGCACCAACAACTGGAGACCAAGTGCAAGTATCTGAGCACCTATGGGATCATTCTCATCCAAAGCACCACACACACACACACACACACACACACACACACACGGGATTTTCTACTTCTTGTGGTTTCTGAATTATTGAAAAATGATGGAATGATGGTAATTGAGAGGCTATTATTAAGAATAAGTTCAGAAGAATCCAAAATTGGGAATTGCTTCAGCTAGCACAGACTTTTGTGATTTTATGGCCAGGTATTTGTATAATGGGTTTCCTGCTTTTTTGTTGTAGGTTAGTGAATTGTTTCAGTGTGAATACCCATACCACTTCCTCTTTCCTTCTTCTCAAAGAGCCGGCCCACAGATTTCCACTCTAATCAAGTCTCCATTCTTCACCATTGTTAGGAAGGTCAGAAATCACCTCTGCAGCCAAACTACACTCAGCTCTGTCTTCATCCTAATGAACTCATCAGGAAATCAGCAAAGTTGATTTCTTCCTTTCAAGCCTGTTCTCTTGATTCCACTTTCTCTTTTTCTGTCTCATTGGTTTATTTTTCTCAGCCTCCTTTGATGAATTTTCTTCATTTCACTGGCCTCTAAAGTGTGACGTGCCCCAACATACTGTCCTTGGGTATCTCTTCCCATCATTCTTTACCAGTTCCCAATTTATGGCCCCACCTAACTTTTGGATATTAGATATTACATATTTATCTATTACTCCCTAAATTATATTTAAGTCTAATTTTTCTTCTGAGCTCAGTCTCCATAGTTGCATGATTATTCTATCTTTCTAACTATCTGAAAAGCTCTTCCAACTTCACACATTCAATAACTTTTCCCAAGACTGTTCTACTAAAAGTCTTCCTTGCCTCAACCTGAACACAGTCTTTAGTTTCTCAATAAATGAATCACTCTTGCCTCCTTATTCTTGTTATACACCACTTCTAACCCATAGCAAGTCCAGCTGCTTTTATCCTCACGATATACCTATCATCTCCACTATATATCACCTGGTTCAACCCTGTTATTCCATAATCTTTTATTCTCCATTCCTATCTTCACCACATTTGTCACATTCATGAAGAACAGTCGGAGTCAGTCCTCAAAAACACAAGTCAGGCCATGCAATCCCTCTGCTTAGCTTCTGCTTGCATGGAATTAGAAACACATGACTTCAGGGGCCTCCAGAGCACTGTGGCATAGTTGTCTCTCCCTCCTCACACAGGGACAGTTGGTGAACTGAGGATGGGAATTCAGGGAACACAGAAGTACATATGAAGGAAGAACAGATCCAACTACAGACACTGAGAAACACAATGGAAAACACAGAAGGACAAGAAGGAATGGAAGGAGTAGGGAGTTCTTCCAAAAGATAAAGGCTTAGAGATGACCACTGGAATTTGCATTTTACAGGCCGCTTATGGTTGTCAACTCACTGGGTATACACCAGCTTCCTTGGGGAGTAGGCAGAAGACTGACAAGAACCATGGAGATAGAAGGCCGTCAAAATACACACACACTGTTTAAGTCCAACTTTCATTGACAGTTATAGCCTGAACTTTACTTGTGACTGCTTGGAGACACCTCTCATCAGTGGTCTTTATAAACACTTGTCATTTAATATGTACAGTAATATACTCATTTCTTTTTTCTGCCTGGTTCTCCTTAATCATAAACAAATTAACATAAAATATTCAATATTTATAGTATTTCCTGTCATGTCAAATAATGTCACTAAACACCTTTTTAATAAAAGTTGAAAACAAAGGTCAGGCAGTTCATTCTTGTTCTTCCCCCTGACCTGCCACACACACCTATTTCTAAGATGTCAGTGTTGTGTGCAGGCCCTATTGCTACTGCGCTAACACAGATGTTCATCATCGGTACCAAATAGCAATTAATACACTTCCTATCTGGTTGCCTTGCCTGAGGCCAGCTGAACTCTCTCAACTCTAAAGTTACTATTTTTTTTATTTCATTAGCGCATGTTAGTTAAAAATAGAAAAAAAAACAGAATCCCTCAGGACAGTGACTGAAAATCTACCTATCATCTTAACCTCAATTATGATAATTCTTCACATGCATTAATATATCCATACTGAAATACAGTGTGTGAGGTCATGTGTATACTCCCCTTATTCCTACTTAGATAGCTATAGCCTTCCACGTTCAAGTAGTTTCCCTGTCCCCTACTAAGTTGTCAATGTAATTTTAAACAGTTTGGAAAATAGCCATAATGCTGCCAGTTAAGTCTTTTGTCCATTCTCTTGTTTCCTCTGTAAAATATGTATTTCCATGATTAAACACAATTTTGTAGACTTTCCCAATATACTTGACTTAGATGTTTCTTGTTATAGCATAGAAAGGGATGTTCAAAAACAGTAAAATGCTAGTTTGCAGAATAAATGAAGGAAGAAGGAGGACAGGGTGGAGGCAAACTAGAGCAAGGTTTAAGATGCATACCATGGCAACCTACTCATCTGCCCCGCATGAGCCACACACTTGGCACCATCTTCCTAGCAGCCAATGCAGCACAAATGTGGTCAGTTGTTCAGTACCAGTGAGATAATACATAAAGCGTGACAATCTCAACTGTTCTTACAATAAATACTGTAAAAAGAGTTTCTATGGGAGTTCTCTACAGAGAATCTAAGATACTGTTTTGTTGTTTTTGAGGTGTACAAAGCTGCTTTGCTACTTCTGACTAGACTTGGTAACACTGAATTTAAACCTCTCTTGCTAATCAACTTTCTGATTAATCCCACTAGGACTTTGTGTAACCCTTCCCATGTCTGTGGAGCTTCACCAAACATGAAGGATGACATTAATCACCTCTGAAAGATTCGCTTTCCATTCTGCTTTCCTATCACTGTTCACATGCAGCGTTGATACCGGCAGGTGTTCCTGTGCAAACTACAGGGTAACCTTGTAAAATATATACTTATGGGAACCACTGAATGCTATCAAAGCAGCAAAGGGGCGGCCTAGTTCCAATACTGTTCTTAAGTCCTGGGTAAATATTGATATACTGACACAATCATGTATAATGACATTGTACAGTCAGGATAGTAGCTGCATTTGTATCCTTTAGAAAACTTTCAATGTTTTTCCTCCTCAAGTTAGTGTTTTATTTTAATTATATTTATTGTATAAATTTATGGGGTACAGTGTGACAGTATCTATTGGCAATGTGTGATGACCAAATCTGGGTAGTTAACATATCCACCTCGTTCAATATATGTTAGAATTTTAAATATTTCCTAAGTAAACTTTTAAAAAGATGTATTTACTTTATATGTATGGGTGTTTTTGCCTAGATGCATGTCTGTGCACCAGAGGTATGTGGTATCCATGGAAGCCAGAAGAGGGCATTGAATCCCTTGGGACCTTGAGTTAAAGCCTGTGTGAAGCCCTAAGTGGGTGGGTGTCCTCTGGATGATGAGCCTCTTAACTGCTCAGCCATGGCTCCAGCCCCATAAGTAAACAATTAAGTCATTAGGTCCCACATCTGGCATTTGGGCTTTGCTGTGAAGGCTAGCTTTTAGGTTCAGATACTGAATCCTTCATGTTCTTATCATGAACCTATCCCCTTAGATAATACTCTAAGTATCAAAAAGTAGCTAGACCAGATATGTTACAGACTTAGCCTATTGCTTCCAGTATAGAATACTATGCTTCCATATATGACTCAAATATAAGTTAAAGAACACCCTTGGGTTACAGAGATTCTGTCTCTAATCCCGAGTGAATACTGATGCGGGGGGTGGGGGGGTTGATAGGTTTGGGAACTGAATAATACCAATTTTACTGTGGATTTTTAAGATTACTTGCTAGTGAGAAACTTAGATGTTGAAATTATTACTTGCCATTTTGATGATTTGATAATATAAAAGCTATTTTACATATTTACATTTATCAATAAATATAAACTCCCTGAGATACATAGCTTATATGAAAGGAAGATTTTTATTATGGGATATAATGTATCTTACATGTTTGCATATAGTACTGAAATCAATAGGCATATAGATTATCTAGACATGTTCCTACATTGTACGGCTCTAAAGGCAGATTGAATGGTATCCAATCCAATCCAATCATTCCCAGAGGAGTAAAGGAAGGGATGGTTGGTTAACTATTGAATGGCTATAACTCTACACCTATAGTAAGTAAAAAAAAAAAAAAAAGTTGTCAAAGGAGCCCACTTACAAACAGAAGTCCATGGTGCTTCAAAGGATGAAGGCGTAAGTCATAAACAATCCCACACCAGTTGGGATTTAAAGGGGTATTTATTTTAAGGGTAAAACTNCTGGTATCTCAGCGGCTATTGGCTGAAGGAGCGGAAGGAGCTCCTGCAACAAAAGGATTATGCAAAATTGTGGTAAATTGACCCTCATTGCCACCAGACACCAGCCGAAAAGGCTGCATCAGAGTTGGTATACTTCCTTCTGAATCACCATCACATCATGCTATCCTCATCCTGCCTGACCATCCTTAAAATGACAACGAATGCTCTAACAGACAGTACTGTTTCCCATTGTGGTTTTTAACTTTGTGTGTAGCTGCTTCAAAGTCTATTAGCACACAGACTTGAACTTGTATAGTTGAGGGCCTGGGAAGATTACAAGCTTGAAGTTTCCCAAGTAGCACTGAAGTGTATCTATTGCTAGACTGTCTTGAGATGTTTCTCTGCTGGTTATAAAATGCTTTATAAAGAAGACTTGTTATGACTATGAGTCTCATATATAAAAGAGACTAAAACAAACATCTTACTGGTAGTTTTCCTACTCTATGAGCCACATGGTAAAAGGTTGTAGCATAATTTTTGATAATGCAAAGAAAAATAATCCAATATTTGACAGACAGAAGTAGACTCATCATGAGTTTCAGGCTACACAGAAAGACTCCACTTAAAAACACAAAATGCATCCAAATTAAATTAGTACAAAACAAGATATCTAGAAGTTTATTAAGATTAATAAGAAAAAAAGAATTTTTTTTTTTCTGGAGAAAATAGGAGACCTTTCCTCCATTTAGCCAGAACTTTCCTGATTGCAGGTCAACAAATATTTCAGAGGGTTCTGGAAATCCTCTTAAATAATGACTGCAAATATTCTTAGCATCAAAGCTTTTAAATGTCATTATTTAAAATGTACCTGTGTGTATTAAGTGTATATATGTGCACTGTGTGCATTCAGAAGCCAACAAAGATTAAACAAGGTATTAGATTCCCTGGAACTGGAATTTCAGAAGGTTGGTTGTGAGCTGCCACTGGGGTAATGGGAGCCAAATGTGTCCTCTCAAAGAGCAATAAAGGCTCAGCAGTTAATGCTGATCTATATCTCAAGTCTGTATTTACTTATTTATTACCAAGGGTATGCCTGTGTTTCTGTCTGGGGATATGAGCTTCATGAATGTACTGGTGCTTGCAGAGGCCAGAGGCATTGGGTCCTGTTGTAGGAAGGCCACTCAGCAGCTCAAACCCAAAATAACCACATAGAAACTGTATTAATTAAATCACTGCTTGTCTTATTAGCTCTACCTTCTTATTGGCTAACTCTTACATATGAATTTAACCCATCTCCATTAATCTGTGTAGCACCACATGGCTGTGGCTTACCTGGTAAAATTCCTGTCCAGTGTCTCTCTCTGGCGGGGCTATATGGCTTCTTCCTGACTCTGCCTCCTTTCTTCCAGCACTCAGTTTAGTTTTCCCAGCCTAGCTCTACTCTATCCTATCACAGGCCTACAACAGTTTCTTTATTAACCAATGCTCTTCACAGCATACAGAGGGGAATCCCACATCAGGGCCCCCTGGGGCTAAAGTTATAAGCTGTGGGAACTTCAGTATGTGGATGTTGGGAATTGAACTTGGGTCCTCTGCTAGTGTAGTATATGAGGTTGCTGAGACCCTAAATGTATTCATTTTATAAGCAATGTTTATATTTTCAGAAACAATCCCAGAAGTGATAATGTATGATTTCCCCGGATGTCCAAGTTAAAGTGTTAAGGTGTGTCCTGGTAGAATCCCTGAGAGGTGGATAAGCAGCCTGGAAGGCTGTTATGGACTCTTGTCCATATTCCTGTCACTGACTACCTGCTGGCCTGAGGTAGGCTCCCTAATATTTCTATCTGTCTTGTTGCCCTGAAAAACACCCAAGGAGTTGGAGTAGGTAAATCTCTTCCCAGGCGTCCATGAGCTTCCTGTGCCCCTGCTCCTCTGCCCAGCTTTAAGTGGAGGCCTGCAGTGCCCACACAGCTGCTGCCTCTGACAGGCAGGCTCAGGCTCCACGAGGCAGCTGTGCAGGGTAAACCAAAGTGTGAGTGTGGTAGGGAGAAGCCTTGGTTCCGCTCAGCCACTCAAGAAGTATACTAGTGTGTGGTCTGGAACACTACTGCCTCTAAATCCAGCTTTTCTACCAATAAAACTAGAACGATACAATTATTTAAAGAATTTGGTGGGTTTTGTTTGTTTGTTTTATTGAGAGAGACAGTGTTAGTATGGTTATAAACATGCCACAAAGGAAATAACTAGTTAAAACTACTCATTTTATAACATTGCCATTTCCTGGAGTCCACTGAAATAATTGCCCTGTTAAAACTTCTACGAAGAGATATCAACATATCTGAAGGAAGGTGTGTTTGAAGGGTTTAAAGTACCACCCTGAGAGGATTTGTTAAAAACCTATAGGAAAATCACAGACTCAGAAGAATATTGAAAAATTAAGCAAACAACCTGTACAGAACTTTTACCTTGTGACTCTTTTACGTAATAACAATCTACTAATGAGCATGCTACATGCCATGAGCTGTGTGATCTGCACTAATGTAATCTAGTGCAAACTTGCTACCTTGCAGCTTTAAAACACTTTTATGCACAATGAGATAAGATTTCAATGAAATTTGCTTTACATTTTTATTCTTTTGACATAGACTATAGGGGTTTAGTTCTTAATGATAATATACATTAAGTCTCCTTCACTTTCATTGATGTAGATTATGTTAAATAAAAATAAAGAACATAAAATCATTCCTAGGTAGGAGAGACACATTTTAAAAGAAAATAATAATTTATTATTTAAAAATTATTACTTACTCCAAAGAGAAGCGAAAGGAAAGAGGTTCTCTAAATGTGGGGATGGAATACTACAGTTTGTTTTTCACTGGAGTAGGGATATCTATTTATTTTGATCCTAGTATTTCCATGGGCAGATTAAATTTCAAACATAGACATTTTATTTCTTTACAGACAGTTGTCACCTTGACTTATAGAAGCAGCGCCCAGGGATGATACATGTACATGGAACTCAGTGTTCCTTGGCTTTTCCTATAACCCTGGGAGAGGACTTCTGGGAATAGGACACTTCTCACTGTAGGATCCTTTACAGTATAGTCATTAGCTCACAGCAATCATGCTGGGTCAACCTGTGTTAAGGAGGATCTTGGGAATTATAAAAGTCTGTAGAGAGAGTTCTGAGTTAGCATTCTTTTAAAAGACTGTCTCCATTGGGGCTGGAGAGATGGGCTGGGTGGGTAAGGCAGCTTGCTGCTCTTGCAAAGGATGCGAGTTCAGTTCCCCAAACCCACGTCAGAAGGGAAACAGACACCCTTCAGCCTCTGGGATCCACCCACACACAGGCATGCACATATACACATAATTAAAAAAATAAAACCCAAATCCTATAATATCTCCTTGTAGATTCTGGATTACTTTTTGCTCATGGGATGTGAACACCTGCCTGATACATTGTGCCTTGTGGAAAATAGCAAGCTTTCTTCACAGTATTGGGTGAGTAACATGTTTAATAGGAAGTAGACTGCATTGGTTTAGAAATCTTCAATACTTCTATGTTAAATATCTCAAATGCATGAAACTATTATACAGACTTGGTTATTATCAAATTCAACTTAAAAATTTCTTAGGAACTAGCTTATTTTCTGTCTCCATAGTTCTGCTTCCTCTAATAATTCGTTCCTGGATTAACTTTCATGGGACCTGGCTTACCTAAAAGCTATTGTAAAGAAGTAAACATGGAATCTATATACAGCTTTCTAATTATTTGTCTGAAAACCTGAGAAAGCAGTTAGTTAATGTGTGTGCCTTTCAGATCTGAAGAAAGACACAAAGGCGTCTCAAAACTGTTCTGAGCTACAGAGACGCGCTAGCTCTGCCAGGGACCCACTGCGACAGCGCTGGTTGAAACCAGGTGTCATTATTTTGATGTCTTACCTGACAGATTTCGCAGTTTTTATTTAGAGCTGATTAAAGGAAATGGAGGAGTTGAAAGTTAAGAAGTAGCCAAAATCCTGTCTGTGGCTGGAAAAGGCCCTGCTTTCTCCCTACTTCACTCTTAAAAGCCAAGCCTTCTTCACTTTGCCTTCATTTTTAAAATGCATTTCTGCTGAGTGAGGAAAGGTTTTTGTACTGTGTTTTCAATGATTCCCCCAAAATAACTCCATTGAACTTGTGAAGGGTCCTGCTCTGAATGCAGATTTTGTTTGTTCTGCAGTGGGCATGAAGTAGTTGCAGAAATGAGATTAGAGACGGGAAATGTCGTGGGGGAAGCTAGTGTAGTTCATATTTACTCAGGATCAGGTGAATGTCAAAGAACTGATTGTGTTTTTCAAAAAAAGTATGTGTGTGTGTGTGTGTGTGTGTGTGTTCCATGCGCATGTTCATGCATTCTCACATGAGAAACAACTGTTATGAGCACTGTGCTCACAAAGCTTTTCAGATATATCAGTATTGGCTGGATATGTGGTATATCCAGGCACTAACATTTTTTCTTCCACCTTTATAAAAGGCACAAAGAATGTTTTATATAGTATAAATCCATATTCTAAATTAGAATTAGAATGTAAATTAGAATACATAATTTAAATCTATACACAGTAAAATTTTAAAGTTCTAGTTGGTTTAAGTGAAAAAACAATAATATATAAAAATATAAGTGTTTGGAAATAATCAAGTTAGGAAGAAAATGTGTATCAAAAAATTGATCACATTACAGGATGATGTTAATCCTTAGGAACTTCAGACATCATCCTGTTTTGTTCTATACTGCAACAAAATAAAGTCTTACTATCAGCAAGTACTGGCATAGGGCGAGCATTTGATGTAGATTCTTGCACTTCTGTAAAATCTTGCATGATTCAAGATGTCTAACATCTTTAAAAGCAACATTTTAGGGCAGGATTGAGAAGGGAAAAGAACAGAGATGAATCCAAACGTGAGAATCTAGGCTTCACAGATGAATTACAAATATTTTGGCTTTCCCATATAACTTCCCCATATGTCCAGTGAGGAGAGGCTCCAATGCCTCCTTTGACCGATTTCATGAATTCACAAACCAAACCAAATGGAGTTTATTTATTCTGTTACATAATCTCGCTTCTCCACTGCGGATGAAGAATAGATGGCAGGTAACCTGTTGCTCAGAAACAGGAGACAACTGAGTNGGGGGGGGGCTGGCTTCAAATTCATTGTGGAAAGGGTAAATCTAGAATTCTACAAACATGCGATTGTGACCCAAGAACAAGGAATAAAACTGGCAATCCTCCAATGTGTATAACATGAGAAAATATCCTACTTGCCTCTTGAAGAAATACTCTGTAAGGCAGTTTTCAAGTTATGTACACCGCTCCCTCTGATGTGCAACCTGAGAAAAAATGGAAAGCAAAAGTAGCGATGATTGTGCTATACTGGTGTTCCCAGTAAGAAGAACAAAGTAATCCAGTAATTACTGATCTGTTACTAGTCTGGAAAGTCTAATAACAGGTTTGACTTATATAGAGAGAAGATTGCATTACTCTAAAATATGTACAATAACTAGAATACTAAAACAAAATATATTTTAATGATTAATAATAGTTTATTGGAATAGATCAAAGAACTGACCAAAGTCAGACTAACTAGCAGAGTTTCAGCAGAGTTCATTTATTATACCTGTTTTATAAATAAGCCATTGGGAACTTCTGAAGAGTTCATTCTTATTGATTGACTTCTTCCTTCAATTCTACCCTGTTTGGGAACTTCACCCTGCTGTCACTGGAAATGCTAATAGATGTTGAGGGACCCACAAGGTTTTCTTCAGAAATAAATATTAGAATTATTGAGCTAAACCAAATCTTTCCATAAACATCAATGACTTAGTCAATATTTTAATGTAGAACATTAACAATGCAGATTTTGCAACTGGTCTAGCCTAGGGTACTTGCCTGGAAAACATCCAAATGCCTAGACTCTCCTCAGGTTTAGTATTCATTACTGAACATATCAAATACCCTGGGCATTAAAAATAACCCCTGAGTTGACCACACGAATGTCTTTGTTTTTAAGGTAATAACATGCTCTCTGAGAATTTTCTTCTCAAGGAAATATACTTTTTTCATTCTCCATTAAGTTTTGCAATGTAAAATAAAAATATTTGTGCTACTGCTGATTCAGTAATTGCTATACTCTATTCTAATGATATTTCCTGAGTTTACTCCCTTTTTTTCTTTGATTGTGGTCGAATGTCTTATAAGTTATACTCCATTACTGCCTTTCCCAAGAATTCTTAACTCTCAAAAACGCAAGCAAAACTAATTTAAAAATAATACTCACTATAGAAAAAACATAAAGAAAGCATATTCCTAATTTGTCTCCTTTGAAGAACAATAACAAGTAGACAACTTACCTCAAGCAGTCAGTATTCTGTGTAGAATAAGTATTGCATTAGAATGACTAGAAAGCTATTAAAATGTGTTTCCTAAGCTCTCATTTGTACAATGTGGCTGGTAAGCTAAGCCTATTGTCTGGATCCAGCCATATTATTTGCTGCACAATCGGTACCCCATTCTGTCACATATCAAGGGACTGGTAGCGGGTTTTGATCATGACTGGTGAACTACAGAGTGAAGGAATTCTGGATCAGCTGGTCTGTCCATTCAGATATTAGGTGGAGTAGGAATGAATTAAAGGAGAAGGAAAAAGAGCCAGTCACAGCACATGCCCGAGACAGGATGGAAGCTGGGGACAGCAGATGGACGGGGCAGGATCCAGCAAGGGCCTGGATGAAACTATGCGGCCCTAAACTTGGCAGCATCTGACCAAGCCCACGACAGTTCCACAGACACCTCCATGTCGTCTGTCTCTGCTCCCACAGGCAGCTGCTTTGGAAGGATGCTAGGGAGTGAGCTTCACCCTCAGGACAGAACTCCTGAATGTCTAAGACATATTAAGAACTAGAAGATTCTTTCCTAGAGAAAGGCCAACACTGAGACGCTGGAAGCACCCTTCTAACCCCTTTGCATTTCACCATAAGTGGGAGACATCACACTGTGATGGCTCTGGGAAGGCAGCCCTGATTTGGGATTTGATCTTGGCGATATTGATAGAACCATCAGGTGTTGTTGTGAACTATCAAACATATGGACTAGGCCAGAAAGAAGATAGGAAAGAACGAGAAGGTCAAGGATCTAATTTTTAAAAGTGTAGGGGTTAGGTGTAAACGCATGCATGGAAGACTACCATTCTACCTCAAGAACATTTGACACCCTAAAATTTCCAAAAATTATTTCCCTTGTTTACTAATGCACACTGGAATTGAAATTTTATTAACTGTAAATATCTACTTCAAGTGGAAATTTTCTCACTTAAAATATTATGTATGTAAAAAATGTTCTTGTTAGCAATGGTAAGACTAAAACAGAAAGTATTCTTTGTTTTCGGAGTTCAGACCATGCACAATAAAACATTGAAAATCTTCTATATTATGTGTAGATAGTTTAGAAATAACAGGAGAGGATGTTCGCTGTTTGAGAAGTCACACTTTGTCTCATTCTGGATAGAATTTGAATCTGTTTTCTCATAAGGGGTAAAAATGTGATAAAGGGGGATGCCGAGGTATTTCAGAACCTTGGCGCTTTGTTTGTAGCGGCTTCTCCTAACCCTCCAATCCCAAGCGGCTAGCTAGCTCTACAGTTCCAGGGCCATTTCTTGCTCCAGTCGCCTTCCCTTTTCGGTCGGCAGCTTCCATGTGGTTTGTCCTTCCATTCTCAGCACATTCCCATGACTCGCACGAGCCAGGACGGACATTTCTCAAGCGTGCAAGCAGCACCGGGGGAGGCTTTCACACTTGGTGCAACCCTCTGTTTCTTTCATCCCTGCCCAACCCCTCGGGCATCCCACACTCGCACGCGGGGGCGAGTTACGAGACTTGGCCTTGGCACTTTACCTCTGTCGCTGGCTGAGCGTGGAGCTGAGAGAAGAAAAAGCTAGAAGCAAGCAAACAAACAAATCTGGCTCTTTCCTGTGGCAACCGCCAAA